>JADLZK010008388.1:0-209271 GCA_015847255.1 Hyparrhenia diplandra
GACTCAGGACCGATCGTCCCCACTAATCAGATTCTGCTGGTTAGATTGGATGGATGGGTCATGGAACAGAAATCAGCAACAGGATTGGACGGAAATCTGCATCTCCATCGATCTCAGTGATGGATCGATCTCTCATTCTCACTCACTGACGCACTGATGCAGTCTTTGTTTGTGCTTCTGTACCGACATTGCTACCTTGGCCCCTTTGTACTGGACGTGGACAAGGCGGCGAATGTTTGGTGCCACAGACTCGATGGAGCCGGATGCGTCCTTTGTATTAGCATTTGGCGGCGGCCGATCCTACCGAGTATCCTGCTCTCGATCCTGG
The DNA here is from genome assembly GCA_015847255.1 of Hyparrhenia diplandra. Taxonomy (NCBI): domain Eukaryota; kingdom Viridiplantae; phylum Streptophyta; class Magnoliopsida; order Poales; family Poaceae; genus Hyparrhenia; species Hyparrhenia diplandra. Next base: position 329 of record JADLZK010008388.1, read on the forward strand.
GCCTGGCGGCGGCCGATTCTCCAGGGCGCTCGTTTTTTTTTTTGCGGGCAGGGGAAACGTCGGAACGGATCGCGGCAAACGGACGTCAACAGCCTTGGATTAGTGGTTTTTTGTTAGCAAAAGTGGTGGAGGGGTTTAAGTGTTAAAGTTTCGCTCTCGCTCTACCATCCGATCAAGATCCGTGATTGTGGTTGGATACAAACGTGTTAACCTAATTGGATTAGCTCCCTTAGTCACGTCTAAACTAAATATGGAAAACCGTTTGCTTCTAGTGCTCCGTATTACGGCATCACACCATTGCGAATTTGAGATACAATCACGTCACTTTCTAAAAGAGACCATTGTGTAGAACACACGTTACATACTTGGATCTTTTCGATCCCGCCATCATTGACCATCGACAAATCGGTTGGCCTCCGCGCTGATTCTTTTTGGGACGCATGCAAATACTTTTTTAGAAGGAACATTGATCAATTGACATGTTCAATGGTAGCCTACAAATAAACTAGTCTCGGAAGACGAAACGATAGGTCTAACAAACACATAGGCATCCTTCTAGGATCACCATGCGCATATCCAACGCAAAGGTCGTCGAGATCCATGGAAACTATGAACTTGATGAGGAGGTGTCCTTCGATATCGAATCACCAGTCATCACCACCACCTTCTTGCACGATGGTTCCTGAGGATGCAGAATGCATTGCAAGGTGAATTGGATTTGAATCTCCTGCGTGTTGTTTTGCTGCATGGTGGTGGTGGTGGCGGTGGAGAGGAAGATGCAGCCATTGCCGCCGCCTGAGCACCGGAGGGCCCTCCGTTTCGTGGTCTTCATGGCCGTCTCCCTCCTGGCTCTGTCCTGCTGGGCGCTCGTCAATTCCAGGATCAACGTCGCCATGCCTTACTCTGCCTTCGTGATGCGCGACGACGTCGACAAGACGGCGCCCGTAGAAGACAGGCACGTCGCCGGCGACCCATCAGCGTCGACCTCGGCGCCGGTGGCCGTGCCGGCGACCAGTAACGCCACGGCAGAGAGCTCGGTGAGGCTGAGCGATCCGGTGTTCAGCCGGGAGCCGCCGCTGGTAGGAGAAGCAGGGGAACGGGAGCGGAGCGAGAGGTGCGACGCGGACAGCGCGGCGCTGAGGGTGTACGTGTACGACTTGCCGGCGGAGTTCCATTTCGGCATGCTGGGGTGGGACGGGAAGGGGCAGGCGGCGGCGTGGCCGGACGTCCGCGACCCCCGCGCCGCGCCGCACTACCCCGGCGGGCTCAACCTGCAGCACAGCGTGGCGTACTGGCTCACGCTGGACATCCTGTCCTCCGCGCTCCCGCCCGGCACCGGCACCGGCAGCGACGACAGGCCTTGCGTCGCCGTGAGGGTGACGAACGCGAGCCTCGCCGACGTCTTCTTCGTGCCGTTCTTCGCGTCGCTGAGCTACAACCGCCACTCGAAGCTCCGGCGCGGGGAGAAGGTGAACCGGAACAGGGTCCTGCAGGCCGAGCTGGTCAAGTACCTGATGCGCAACGAGGAGTGGAGGCGGTGGGGCGGCAAGAACCACCTCATCGTGCCGCACCACCCCAACAGCATGATGCAGGCGAGGAAGAAGCTCAGCGCCGCCATGTTCGTGCTGTCCGACTTCGGGAGGTACTCGCCGGACGTCGCCAACCTCAAGAAGGACGTCATCGCGCCATACAAGCACGTCGTCCGCTCGTTCGGCGACGGCGACTCGCCGACGTTCGAGCAACGTCCCATCCTGGCATACTTCCAGGGCGCCATCCATCGGAAAGCTGTAAGATCACCCTCTGTGTTCTGTTCTCGTCGCGAGTAAAAAGATCGCATTCCTGGAAGCTTTTGGGGGCGTTTCAGGGCGGGAAGGTTCGGCAGAAGCTGTACCAGCTGCTCAAGGACGAGCGCGACGTGCGCTTCACCTACGGCAGCGTGCGGCAGAACGGCATCCGGCGCGCCACCGCGGGGATGTCCACGTCCAAGTTCTGCCTCAACATCGCGGGCGACACGCCGTCGTCGAACCGCCTCTTCGACGCCATCGTCAGCCACTGCGTCCCGGTCATCATCAGCGACGACATCGAGCTGCCCTTCGAGGACGTGCTCGACTACTCGGAGTTCTGCGTCTTCGTGCGCTCCGCCGACGCCGCCAAGAGGGGGTTCCTGCTGCGGCTGCTCCGGGGCATCTCGCGCGACGAGTGGACCAAGATGTGGATGAGGTTGAAGAAGGTGACTCGCCACTTCGAGTACCAGTACCCTTCGCGGTCAGGTGATGCTGTCCAGATGATATGGAGCGCGGTGGCGCGCAAGATGCATTCGGTGCAGCTGCAGCTTCACAAACATGGTAGATTCCAGAGGACGGGTTCGGAATCATGAAGCTCCACGACACAAACGCGGTAGTCTGAAACCTACGTGGACGTGGCAAGATTCATCAGTTGATCAATAAACTTTTAGATTTTGTTTGGTTTAAGGATCAATACTACACAAACAGATGGTGCTGTCTAATTTTACGTTACATCAGCAGTCGTGCTCAATTTGCAAAGATTATGCCGTCCAATTTGACAACACTAGTGAAGTGCTCTCAGAAAAGCTTTAAAATTAAACAAATCACAGCAACTGGAAGGACCAGATCAGTGGTGGAAAGAGTGACTCAAAATAATTATGCTTTGTTTATGAGATCATCTACATGAGTAGACATCTGCTGCTGTCAAATTCTTTTGCTGCTGTCAAATTCTTTTGAGCTGTGAGGATTTCATTGTACAGTTATTTTGAATACAATGTCAGCACAACATTCATTACTTTGTTAATATTCCATTCTCAAGGATGCATTGTCAATACTACGTTCTCGAACAAGCAATCACATTGTCAGTGCTGGAAACTAAAACTGAGGTACATTGCATTCATTCACTAATCGCTGTCTCTAGAACAACAAGACCTTGAATTAAAGCTCCTTGAGCCAGCACCAAGCAACCAAATAGCACCCTGTAAATCTGATCCACAACAATCTGGCAATTGTTCTCATATGTCAAAATGGTATACAGAGACGCGTGTTCTTACAAGTTAGCTGGATGGATACCTTAAGAATTCAAGCAATCTCTGAACAATTAGCTCAGCAAGTCACAATCACATCAAAATCTGAGCAATTAGAAGGGTGCCATCACGCCCTTTGCACTGAAATCGATTTCCACCCACCATCGTCCTCATCCTGCGCTCAGCTAGAACTTCATAATGCAGTTCAGAACACACAATGATCCATGAAGACACAGAGCGACAGTAGCTTGGATTGATTACGGGTCTGTCACAAGTAGGGGTGGTAATGGATCCGGCCCTTTTGCCTTCTTTCACAATGTCACTTGGCCCTTTCCATTCTTAGTTCAAAATTGTATAGTTTTACGGTCCGATCCTAATCGGGTCCGATGCTTAAATCTGCTAGCCTAAACTAAAGAGCCCTTTACCACCCCTAGTCACAAGAGCAACACACCCCTGGATGCAGATATACTTGGACTGGAGCTTGTCAGCAAACAGCCTGCTGCACCGGTGGGCAGAGATGCTGACGGCAATTGGCGGCAGCCGCCATGAGCGAGTACTCTCCGTTGAATAGGTATAGAGAAGCCAACAGATAAGTCAAGGACCAAAGGGTAGAATGGCCCTTTCAATTGCCAGAAATGTGAAAGGAAAATAAATTAATGATTAAAAGAGGTCTTAATGGCAGGGTAACAAGGTGTCAACAAAGTTAGTGACAATCTTGTGAAGCCAACGACAGCAATGGGAGATGTGTGAAGCCACACGAACCATGGTGCTCTGGATGTAAGCTGCTCAGACCAGAGTTGTACATTTCTTCTAATCACTTTGTTAAAATACAATCCCTTACAAAAAGAATATCAAAGAGGCCAAAATGAAACTGGCCAATTTCTTGAACAGCTTAACTAACAGAGACATTTTGACCATGATATCCAGTTCATTTCTTACAGTTCCTTACTTAAACTGCACAGCTATGAAACCAAACTTTTCTGATTGAACATGGTAACTTACTTTTTTCCATAAACCGTCCAAACTGAAAACAAAACACTTTGACTCGTGATTTCCTTGAAAAATCAATAGTACCACGGTCATGTTAATGAATGGATCACTGCATCTTTATGGTGTCAATCTGCCCTTTGCAAGATCTGAAAAGATACAATGCAAAAAACTTTCATCCATGTACATTTACACATATTTGAGACATGTACATAAGTACATGGATTTGGAACATGGATCGGATAGGCCATTGAGGCATAAATAAAGTAAAAGAACAATAGATCATCAAGTTCCATAAACAGCTAGCCAATTTCATGAATGACATTTAGAGCCAGATCAAGACTAGGCTATCTTGGCGTATATGAGATTGCAACCTTTCAAATTTACATATTCATTTCTGAGAACAGGTACCACAAAAAGTTATAAATTCATACATCACAATATGGTTTTGCTAACTCTTACAGTAACTTCAATTACATATATCACAACGAAAAACATATAATCAGATGCAAAGTTGTGTTGTACACACTAGGGTTAAATACCGGTGAAAGTAATGTGATGCATATGAGAATGCAGCCTTCTAATTTCAAAATATATTGCTGCTGACTCCTAGGCACAGAGACTATGATTCATATTTTTATGCTGGTAGGTAAAATCTTACTTCCTATCCGTTTGACTAAAATTTTGCAGACCACAGACAACACAAACATCCATATCTATATATAAGATGTAAAGGTTAGCACAAGGCCAGTACCTGGGGTGTAGAAGCTGACATAGGGTGCCATGGCATAATTGGACCCGGTCTTGCCTACCTTCTTCACCTGCTCCGACCTGAGCATGACTGCGAAGACGTCCATATCTATGCTAATGAAAATGGTATCCGTGCCCTCTTGGAAGCCAATCACATCGAGTGAGGCCAGCGGGTTAAGAATTGGTAACAGCGTCCTCAGCTTTACGACCGTGCCTCGCACCCATTCCGCAATGCCGCGAGGACCAGCCTGCCATGACCACAGGTGGAGGTAGCCATCCTTCACTCCGGCGAGTCCCAAACCACCGTCCTCCGCGGTCACAACAATGCCCTCCGTCGGCTCAAACATATCTGGCGCATTGATCACATGTAGGCCCTGTCCATTGAAGTCGTACTTGAGAATCCTTTTACCTTGCTCAGCAATAAAATAGAGCGCATCTCCGGCAAAAGGCTGGGCCTTTCCTCGATGTAGGCATCAAGTTGAACGGAGGATACCATAGTCCATACGCCAGTCTGCGACGAGTAGACGCTCGCCCATATGAGATTATCTGCTTCGTAGCCGCCGATGGCGACGACGAGGAATGGGCCCCCGTGGCAGTCAAGATGGTCGCAGCCGTCCGCGGCGCAGAGAACAGCTGCTGTGCGGCAGAAGTAAGGGTGCCCGGAGACGGGCACGGGCAGGTACTGCTGGTCGCCGGTGATGGGGTCCCAGACGACGAGGCGCGAGAAGACATGCCGCTCGAAAGTTTCGAGCAGCGCGCGCCCGTGGCGGCACTCGATGAACCACCAATCCAAGCGTTCGAACGCCGGTCCAGAGAAGGGGGAGCTGGTGGTGGCTTCGGCGGCGGCGGCGACGAATCGAACGTAGGGGCCTTCGTCGTAGGTGTTGTGGAGGAAGCCAAGCAGGGGCGGCGCGCCGTGGAACGCGCGGTAGCGGCGGAGGAAGGCGGGGCTAGAGAGGAGCTCCCGCCAGGCCTTGCAGACGAGGGGAGGCGCGCACGAGGCACGCTGGCTCATCCGGTGGGAGGCGGAGGAGGATCTCGGCGATGGCGTCGTCGATTAGATCCGGGGGCGGCGCCATGGCGTGCACGCGGACGCGGCACGCCGAGGCTTCGATTTGGTTTTGGTACGGATTGGGGAACGCCCCGGAACGGTGAGATCGAGAGAGACGGGACGACTAGAGACAAGAGAGCGAGGAAGGCCCACGGGCAACCATCAGTCGGCCCATCATCATCTGGTCACGGGGAACCCATTGGCTCCAAATATGATTTGCTCGCAAAATTCCGACATGAAAGGTTCGTTTGAGCTAAAACAGCAGCTGCGCTTTTCCCTCTGTAAAATACATTTTTTACTGAACATATCTGCTGATAGCACCATAGTCATTTCAAAAGTACTATGCTTGTATTTCTGGTTTAGGATAAGGTGAAAAAAGAAATACCCCTCCATCCCAGATTATAAGTCATTTGACTTTTTATCCTAACTTTAACCACTCGTTTTATTTTAAAAAACTATGCATACATAATAAAGTTTAAATCATTCTGGAAGAAATTTTATTAAACCAAGACACGACAAAAAAAAGGTGATATTTTACAAAAAAATGACTGGTCAAACTTGTTAAAAAGTTAACATCTTATAATTTGAGATAGATTAAGTAATAAATTAGGAATCGATCTTATGCAGCCATGATTACTTACCCACCTTGATGTTTGCAATTCGCATCAGATATGTGCATGAATTAAATTTCAAATAATTTAACTGTACGTGCAGCCGTAGTGGTATAAGTTTGATTTTTTATTTTGACTCATTTTCCAACTGGATGATAAGATTAAATCTCCTCCAACAAGTTTATTTTATTTTTTTTGAGGGGAGGGGCAGAACACATACGGCACGTATGTCTCTCAACTCCTGCAGAAACAGTGGCTATCGTTTGGAGGTGTACATAACACCAGTGAAACAGGATTAAAAAAAACACCAATTAAGCCCATCTTGTTCCATAAACTGTACTGAAACTGAAAAATGTATCCACTCAAGTCGCAAGAACCCGACAACCTGTGCTCTTTCAGGCCACAACAACTCCGGCCATTGGCCGGAAGTGCAACAAAAACAGACAGAAAACAAGAAAAGGAACAGAAAATGAGTAAAAGGGAGGAAATGGCATGTGATCATGACAATGAAATAAGGCAATTTTGCAAGCCCATCTTCATAATGGCAAATATGTGAAGTCATGTTCATAGTGTTAAATATGCAAATTTCTCAATACCAGGGCTTCAGAGCAATGGACAACGATACCATCGCAAACAAACCAGCCAAGTCTACTATCAGTTTAGCATTTTATTAACTAATCTTGGAACCTCGTGATGTGAATGGAGCACATCAGCAAAAGAATCATACATCAGTGCCTGAAACTATGCAAATTTGGTTAAGCAGTGACGATGGCAGGTGAGTGGAAATCGGGCTGACCAGTGGACGTGAGGCACCGATGCCACATCCTGCTGTTGGGGTTCACGCGCTTCGATGTCGTGATGACCTCTGTGATGGGAAGGTAGACGTAGTGTGTGTTGCAGATGCAAGATGTGATGCCACTGAAACCAGCAAAGGCTCCATGGACCTGTGGGTATTTCATACAAATTCCAAGTAAGAAACTATAAAGTGCAGGCGTAATCTACTTGTAGAATTGAAAAGGTATTCACCCGGGACAAGAGGCAACTTACAGCATTCTGTCCAAGCACGGTACACAAAATTGCATCAGATGCATTGGCACGGCATGCACGAACCATGTAAGTTGGGTCGATGTATTTCACGTCAGCTGGAACACCAATGTCCTTGAAATGCATCTTAATCTGTAAAGTGCAGGCAAATTCATTACATGATTGATGACTTCTGAAAAGAAATATAGTAACAGAAGGAAACTGGGAAATCATGGTTTAGCAACCGCAAATGAGCAGATAGTAGTAAGTGTGATGTATACTGTAATCATTTTATCATATACAACTGTAGTCGACAGGACTACTAATAAATCATAAAATCCATCCAAAGAGAAAAACTTAGCAAATAGAAACCTTCTGTTGCATGTGAACACCAATGTCGCTCAATATCACATTTCCTGATGCATCAGTTGCACCTGACTTTTGCAGTAGATCCTATGACAGAAGGGGAAAAAAAAAGAAAGGGGGGAAAAAGAGTCAAACTATAGGATTTTGCAACATCTGATCTGCATTGCCACTATATACATGGAACAGAAGTAGATAGAGGCCAGTCAGATGTGAATTTCAACTTACTTGTCCTGCAGCTTCTGCAACACAAACCACACAGAATCCCTTAGTGTTTAGCAAATGCTCGAGGTGACGCAAAACACCAAATTCTCCATCTAGAGAGAACGGGACCTTCATTCATATTGTAAGCTTCTGTTACTACATCCATGTGCATGGAAAACATATGGCAGTTTTAAACATAGTAAAAGTTACATTTATATTACCTCAGGTATTAAGCAGACATCGACTTGCCCACTTGAAAGAGAAGCATGCATTGCAATAAACCCACTGCTTCTTCCCATTAATTTGACCAAACCGATGCCATGGTAAGCACTGCGTGCCTAAAAAGAGTAGGGAAGCATAAATAAAACAAAAGATCATCTACATGCGACATCTTTCTGTAAACCTTGTGTCTCTAAACAATGTCAACAACAGAACAGACTGCATAGCAAGTATCATCAACCTACCTCTATATATGCAGAATTAATGGCTCGTTGAGCTTCTTCCACAGCTGTATCAAAACCAAATGTTTTGTCCATCAAAAGTATATCATTATCAATGGTTTTGGAACTGCTACAACTGAAACCTTCAGCTTTCTCTTACGGCACTGCAATTATCAGGAATATAAGACCTTAAATATGACAAATCAAGAAGACAAGATGAACAAAGAGTAACACATTTTTTTCTGCACACTCGTGTTTCTGCACCTATTCTTGGTTTGCAGTGAGCAAGGATCAAAAGGATTCCCAAAAAACACCCATGGACAATTCATTTACAAACATTTAACTCCTTAGCAGGTCACATATAAGAAGGAAAATATAATATCAAATGAAAAATGAAAAGAATAATAGTGACATAATAACCTCTTCGTGGATAGCATTTGCTCCTGCATGGGTACCATTTCCACCAAGTACAAAAAGCATGTCAATCCTTCTGGCCTACAAAATCATATCCATATCATTATAAAAGGGAAATTAACTATTATATACATTAAAAATCTCAGATTGCTTACCTGTATACTATCAACAATCTCACTAGTTTTAGCTCCACCACGAGAAACACCAAGAAAACTTCCACCATTAAGATTTATATTCTCCACTAGACCACGTGAAAGCTGGGTGATTTGTCAAAATGAAACTTGAGAAAACCATGAGCAATAAGTTTCTGCAAATGATGTATAAACAGAAGCATTCTTACCGGCATTTCTTTGAGGCCTTTTTTCAAAAAAATCCACGATAACCAAATGGAATTCCAACAATATTCTTAACACCATAGGTCTCTAGGGTGAATACTATCTGCAAGTGCAAACACATTTGTTAAATCATAGGCAAATACTCTGCTACAATGAAAGTTAGAGAAGGAGAATATACATATATCTGTTTTCAAAGCATTGAGTAAAGATCATCCATTGAAAAAGAAAGCATATACTAATAAAATGCACAACACATCAGAGATGTGTATGAATTAAATTAAAAATAATTTATATTTTGATTTATATCTAGCTAAGTGTAGCAATTACTCTCTCTGTTCCAAATTATAAGTCATTCTGGATTTTCAAGGTACATAACTAGGCATACACTATATATAAATGCATAGCTTTTGCTATGTATGTATCTAGGAAAGCCAGAATGACTTGTAATTTGGAACAGGGGGTATATATGATAAGCACACTTCCATGGCCCTAATGTTAAAATGGTCTTAGCTGATTTAACCTTATTCAAGTTGATGTTCGCCATGAATGTCAAGAGTTTTGGGTTTGAAATGCAGAAATGTCTGGACATTTCTTAAAGATAAGGACCTGTCTGATGACATCATTCAAACCAGGACATAGACCTCCACAGGTAACTATAGCAGCTTTTACTTCTGCTGGCTCATAGTATATCTCCTTGCGTGGTCCTGCTCGATGCACCCTACAGAAAGCTGCCCATCACTGCTCCACCCTTCTAGCATTTTAATGATTTAAAAAATTAAATAAACCCTTGTAGCATTTTAAAGATTTAATAAATTAAATAAACTACTCACAGGTGCTCTCTTGTTGAAAACAAAAAGGTGAAAGCTGATATGAAATAAGACTAGCACGGAAGCAGGTGTCAAAGAAAACATACCATTGCTCCACCCAGCTACAGTCAGGATCAATGCACTCTGCTCCAGCAGAAGTAGGTGAGGAATACTTTATCACCTAGAGAAGAATGCAATGTAAAGTTCACAGTATACTCTATAAGAACGTAGCTATTTTGTTTCATGAACTGTAGGATCCTGAGATGCTAAATGCAGTGATGATGAGTGTAACAGATTCTTTGAACTGCTTCAGTTGCATTATTTATAGCTTCGACTGGGCATACCAATATAAAGTTAACATTCAAATTTGCCATTACAGATTGCTGATGTTTAGAGCAACATCTCATTTTTCATAGAGTGGTGAACTATCCTCATACAGTTTTCAGATGGCAATGAGCTGTGAATTGTTAAAAGACAAATAGTCATTTTAAATTTATTCTCCCCACGATACATCATGCTAATTATCCTAAGGGAACACTGACCTTCAAAAGTGCCCGGTCATCATTGTTAACATAACCATTCCACATATCCACATTTTCATCACCTGTAAGAGTTCTGCTAGGGTAATAGCAGATAGTTTTGCATGAGAAAAATGTTGTGATGTTCTACATATTTAATAGCTCAGAAGAAGAAAGCTAGTTAATTCAAGCAATGCCAGATAAAGGGGTAAGTCACACCTGTTTTTCTTGAGTGAGAAATGTAGTTGGCCTTGGTTTCAAATCATATATATCAGTAACACTTGGCAAACTAAACCGTTTTTCCCAATCTTCCTGAAACTTCTGCTTCCAAGATGGATCATTAAAGTCTAATTCCACTTTCGAGGAAGTAGCCCTAACACGCAGTGGAGCAGGCTTTATTGTCTTCTTGCTTTTGCAATGTTTGAAATTTGAATGACAAGAACCATATAAAAACTGATCCGTTGTTGATTGCAGAAACTGCTGCTGTTGTGTGCTACAAAAACTGCTGCTTGTTCTTAAAGCAGCAGCCATCAATAGATATTTCAATTAGTTCAAAGGGGTGTCCTCTAGTAACCTGCAGAAGAAATTCAGGTAAGACTGCAGTTAACAGTCTTAAATCAACATAGCAAGAACAAGTTTAGACTAACTGATAAAACAATTCTGGTCTAACAGGAGAAATTAGAAATTCATACTGGACCTACATGATTGACAAGGAGCTGTTTCCTACACGAATCATGGAGGAAAACAAATTTCATGAAACAAGTAAAGCAAAATTGGCCGCATTTAGGGTAGAGGCATGAAATTAAGCTCTGTCCCCTTGTACTTAATATTGACATATAAGAGGAAAGATTCTATGAGCAATGGAAAGGTGGAAAACTATGAATAGCAGAAATAGGGCAAGGATTTGAAATAGGCCACTATAGCAGATAGGACAAGGATTCTTTGGTGATGCCGTGAGAAAAAATTGAGGCCAGGGCCTATATTTAATTCCATAGGCAGAATTACCAAGCACTGAACCAAACCTTCCATCAGTACCAGCTAAACAAGCCTCTAGTCTACCAATAAGTGATCTACTTACTTCTAATTAGGGTAAACCACAGGTACACACTGACACGACATAATCAGAAAGCACCACTAAAATAACATTGCTACAGTGTTAACATAGCATAAAGAAATCAAACCCATTAACTCCACCAAGTTGACTAGTGTAAGTGTTCAACACCAAGTACCGGGCACCAAAGACCAATGCAGCACTCAGAACACTATACCGAAGTTCAGAGATGTGGATGTTTTTCCATCATGTCGATCAGCACTTACTAGTTACTAGAGGGGCCAATTAGCACACTGGCCAGTTAACAAGACGCTGAAGGGAATGAATCCGTAAACCCACAAGACTACATAAATAGCTCTAAACTATATGACTATCGAAACTAGAAACGAGCCCTTATTGTTCCGACTCCTATACCCAGGAGGCCAGTACTAAGCTCAAACTAGATGCGACCCCCGGATCATGGCCGGAGCCAACCCATACGGAACCTACAACCCCGCACCGCAGCCCCTTCTACGCAGAACGTATCATCAAGCAAGCAAGTAGCCTACTGTCCATCGCCGCCTGCGAATCTAAATGGAAATCAATGATGACTACTACCATACCCAAGCGTGAGAGTTGGTGGCGCGACCTTACGGCAGTTGGAACCAGAGCGAATCCGGGGGAAATGCAGCGGCAGAGGGGGATCAGTGGAGGGCGGAGGAGACGAGCGCGCACCTACCTACGGACCTACCACTGCCAGTTCTTCGGGGTTCGGGCGAATGGCGATTGGCGAGAGCAGGAGGGAGAAATATGCCCCGCTCCTTTTTTCGCCCCGTTTTTTTGCCGCGGCGGAGAAATTTAAGTGGGTTCTGGGGAGCGGGCCATTGAAATAAAGTGGCATACCTGGGGACTGGGGAAGCGTTTTTGCCTGCCTGCAGGCCATTCCGAGATGCGAAGAAGGCTAACAGTGTCAAACTGTCATTTTGGAAAAGAACCAAAGTACCTTTAGGTCTGAACTACAATGACATGTGAGCTCTATATTTGAAAATGAATTATTTATTCCTCACCTTTTTTTTAATTTTTCAATCTCCCCTGTCCGATCGGCTGGGCAAGCCATGGCCGCGCCGGCGAGCGGCATGCCGATCTTCGCCTCCGGGCTCCACGACTGCACGCTCCCGTGCGGGGTTGCCGGCCCACCTCAACGCCAGCGAGCAGCCCGCCACCTCTTTGCCGCATTCACCACCCGGCGCGCCTCGACGGCGTCGAGCTCGCGCATGGCGCCCGCGCCATCCTCTTCGACGTCGCGCGCCGCCACATGGAGCTGGACGCGACCGTCGAGAACGCTGGCGAGGGCAGCGGTGCTGGCCTGTCTCGGCGACCACGCCTGGCCCGCGCGCGCCCCACGCTGCCGGCCGCGGAATTTGACCCCGCAATGCCCGTGCCGCGCTGGACGGTCGAGATCGCCGGCGAGGGCAGCGGTGCTGCCCGCCGCCAGCTCCCGTCGTGCCCCCGCCACGCCGCGTTCCCGCTCGCGCAGCTCAGGGCGCCGCTGCGGGAGGGTTTGCACGGATGCTACGGTGCATCTGGCCTGGCCGGCGGCCGGGCTGTGGGTCGTGGTGTATGGAGCTCGAGTTCCGCGCCCGCACTGCCAGCGCCCTCCGCAGGCTTTGGCAGCTGCCTCCCCCTCTGCGTTCGCGACCTTGGCCTCGCCCGTGTCCGGCGACGTCGCTGGCACCGCAAACACTGCACCACCTGGAGCCGTGAAGTCCACGCCGACCGTCCCGTCGCCCCGGCCTCGTGCTGCTTCGACCCGCCTGCTGCCGTGACACTAGCACCAGACCATCCCAACGTCCTCTAGCACCAGGCTCGTCTCGTGCACAGCCGGCCTCGAGAACGTGCGCCGCCGCTGACATCTTGTGCCCGACGTGAACCTGTTCCAGATCGCCATCCCTTGCGATTGCGCGACATCCTCGACGCCGCGACTGTGAAGCCCCCAGGACTCGGCAGCAACCTCACGTCCTCATCCGTCTTCTCGCGCCCTCGGTGAGCACCAAGATCCATCCTGTTCCCGTGCGTTGTCTTTGCCTTGCCTTTTGCCCGGCCTTCGCGCCATCGTTTTTCCCGATGCTTAGCATCAGGGGCGTGCGATATGCTTAGCATCACCACGTTGCTAGGATGGGACTATGGGAGCCCACGACCATGAACAACAACACGACAGCACGCCAGCACATGCACCGCATGTTGCGACATGTTTTTCTCGCCACAAAGCACAGCGATTTTGCCCATGTCGCGACCAAATATGGTTTGCCGCCGCCCCTGCACTGTTTCCCTAAACCAGGACTGATTAGCGGCACGGATGGAGGGCGCCGGTTAGGGGCGCGCGTCCAGTTACTACGCGCTGCTGTGGGGGCGGCTGCGACGGCCTCGGGGTGCGCGAGGAGAAGGGCGGGTGGCGCGCAGCTGCGGCGAGGGACGGGCCACGCGGGTGGGCAAGGCGCGGCGTGCGGGCTGCTGGGCCGAGAGAGATGGAGCAGCAGGTCAAACATGGGAGGGCAACATGGTCGTCTTGCAATTTTCGGGCCCACATGGAGGTCAAGCAAACGGCAACAACCCTGATGAATCGATGATGTCGTGCTGGCACGCTGGGGTAAAATGCACCGACGTTTCCGGTGTTATATCATCTTTATTGCAGGGGGGCGGGTTGGACTGTCCGCCTTTTATAATAGTCGTCAAGCCATAAAGTGGACTTTGTGAGCCTTCGAAGGTCGTATGATTTTGATGCTCAACGGGCCGCGGCGCGGACAAATCGTTTGAAGTGGGGGACTGGGGAGTATGGTGGATCATCTTTGGTGCTAACAGGGGAGAAGCTTGAGTGGGGACTGGGGCCATCGATGGGAAAGGCGCATCCTAAAACAAGGACAAGAGATTAGGGCCGAATCCGCCATGTTTGTTTGTTGTTTTTGACAACAATTTTTTTTTTTTGACAACATTACAAATTGTTGGTTCATATGAACGGCAAGGCATGGTTGTAGTTCTTTGTTATCTGACATCAATGGAATCCATGATAGGTTGGATATTCTTTGCGAGTAAAATGCTCCGCGTTGGATGTTATGTTATCCTTAGGGCTGTCGGGAAATGGACACCTGCACGGAATGCTCATCATTTGACAAGTCAATCATGGAAGTCAAAACAGGAAACACAATCTTGATAGAAATCATATGTCCGTTGAAAGAATTATTTAGGGCATGTTTGGAACATCAACAACCCGTTGACAGCGGGGTCGTGGCGGTCGCGAACCTTGCGTGTCGGCCGTTTTTCTCGACATGTTCGGGAGCCACGAGCTGTGTCGGCCCGATTTTTCAAGGTCGCCGCAACAACACTCGCCACAACAAGCTGCATTTATTAGGTGATAGAAAGCGGTTGAAGCATACGACAAAAATAGGTTTCATGCATGCAGCAATAAATGATCTACTTTCTCTGTGGCCGCCATGCGCAAGTGCTGAACCAAACAACGACCATGCTAGTGTGGCTGCCAAAGTTTGGTGAAGACCAGCATGGCCCCAATCCAAACAGGCCCTTAGTTCGGATGTTTGTTATCTGACTATGAATCCATGATGACGTGCTGGCACGCTGGAGTAAAATGCACCGGCGTTTTCAGCGTTATGCTATCATTAGGGTTGTCGGCGAAATCGACACCTGCAAGACTAATCGTGACGATCAATCATGGAAGTCATCGTAGGAAGCACAACCTTGATAGAAAATCATATGTTCGTTGTAAGATTTATTTAGACTAAACCCCGAACAACTAGGTATGAATATGTGGAGAAGAAATATGGGTCCCCTCCCCTTTTGTCTCCCTGATAGACGCACCGGAGAGGAAGAATGAGATGGGCTCTACACGTGGTGACGGTGACGACGAAGAAGGCAGCGAGGGCAGTGATTGCTGTTGTGTAGGGCTAGGCTATAAAAGTGTGGAGTGTGACTACTACTAATGATGAGGTAAACACCACTCTAACAGCTAGAGATGCATGTTGGCTTTATGTTGTGTTTAGTTGAGCTTCGCAACCTGAGGACATCCTCAATGGTTGTCATCTTCAATACCCAGTATAGACTTTACCACTAATGAGAAGGAGAGAAGTTTAAAAAAATAACACTAGCAGGTTGTGAACATGCGCACGGTGGTCTGAGCACTAAGTTATTTTTTTTTATCTTTTATAAATTGTTTTTAGCCTCCACATACTATATATTTGACGCCCTGCTTCGAACAAGAAAGTGTGGAAAAAAAAAAAAAAAAAAAAAAAAGCAAGAGTTAGTGAGTTATGAAGAGATGGACTTGCATCTTTGTATGTTTTGGATAAAACTGTAGAAGCCATCATTTGTGGTTTCCGGGTCATGTCCCATAAAGCTTTGATAGTCAATTGAGTCTATAAATAGACCTCCCAACCAATAAAATGGTAGAGTTTAAAATCATTTATTACCTCGAATATTGAAGGGACTCTATATGTCTAAATATGTACACCGTGGTCTTGGTTTTCTTTTATCTTTTTCATAAATATGTTTTTTAACATCACATGATGTACGCTCTATAGATGAATAGTATGTAAATACGTGTCATGTCCTTTGAAATACTACTTGTGAATGAAAAAACACATTCGTCACGAGGAGTTAATTCCTTTTAAAAGTTTGATCTATACAAAACACTAAAAACCTATGGTGTCGAAGAAGTATTGTCATATTATTTAAGAAAATATTAGTTCATAATAAATCTATTTAATAAAGTCTACAAAACACTTTCAGATAAAACCTTTGTTTCTTCTCTCACCTCCAAATTTGGATATTTGAAAAGCTCATCGACTTAAGATTGTTACATACTGATATGGAACAATGACGAGGACGTGGATGTTGGGGGTGTACGCGTACAGCCAGCCTGTAGTGGTGTTCTGGCCTAGGCCCAACCGGCCAAGATCCAACCGTACAGAGATCTGATCCCATCATCATATGTTGATTTTCTACTATAAAATTATTAGGTTCGTGGTCAAGCTTGGACGCAGGAAAAGTTAGACACGGCCGCTGAAAAAACTAGCTCAAAGTTGAGTAGATAACCAGCCCGGCAAATGCCCGCGACGCGGCGCGACGGTAGACAACCAGCCAAAGTTGCCATGGAATTGGAATTTGAGATTGACGATTTCACAGGTCGATTCGTCAGCACATACGTAAAACCCTCGAATTTCTGGAGTCCTTACGCTTGTTTGACATCGCGAGTACGTACAGAGAAGTCAGTAGTCTATAGCTACGTTTTTAAATATTGCTCCCAAAATTTTATAGCCCATGATTTTTAAATCATTGCTCCAAGCGAATCGAGAACGACGTCGCAGGTGATGATTGCCTTCCTGGTTCTGGTTGGTGCGCGATCCAAGCTGCCTGTCGACGTGTTCGTGCATTGGGGAAAAACACAAAGAAAGATTTGTTGTCCAGCTGACAGCTCCGACACGTGGTGACCTGGGCATTCTTGGTTAAAATAAAACACGGGTGGTTCCACCGGCCGGGCCAGCGGAAAACGCAAGGCTGGACCGCTGGAAAGTCCAAGTCCAAGCATGCCAACGCCCGACGGAGACGGACAGCTTGGCAAGCACACGTACGAGACCGCCGGATCACGCTGTGTCGTCTCCTTGGGTTCTTGGATTCGGTGACGGTGACACCTGTATAGCTGTTAGCAACAGTGACAGCGCCACAGCGGAGGGAACGGAGACGTCGTTTGTGGGGGTAAATGCTCGCTTGGTGTCGGCACATTTATCCCTCTCCTTTTTTTGACAACAGGCACATTTATTCCTTGATGATGCCCCTCGCAAAAGCCAAGGATCTTTACAATTGGCGACTTCTTCGATCGTGTCCCAATTGGCGACTTCTTCTTGGTCCCAATTCTCTTTCCAAGGTGCACGCGTGCACAGAGAGGCTTCTTCCACGATCTCACGGTTGCGAGTTGCGACAGACACCCATGTGAAGAAGACCCAAGTGGCCAGGTTCGTTTAGTATAAGAAGGTTAGTACTATCTGCGTCTAGAAAATAGTTAAGTGTGACATACGGAGTACAATTTACAAATTTGAGGATAGCAGGACGGCTGGATTCTCTGGTCATTTGAGGTCATGATGACTGCCGATGGTCGATGCCATGATATGATCCAACAAATTTGAGCTGTTGGGCACTACTACTCTTATTTTTGTTAGACACATGTGCAGGTTCCAGGAGTCATGGTGGTATACACGGGGGTTTATTTGGCTCAACATGCCACGCCTAAACAGGCTGCCACAGCGTTTTGTGGCACCGCATGCAACTCGCACGTGGCCGCCACGAAATCTATCCGCAACCACGAGTAAAAAGTGTGCTCATTTGCTCTGCCAGTGATCCATGAGCGGCTAGATAGAATTATATGTAACTACTACTTTAATCCGATTTTCCTTGGTTTAAACCTCTAATTTTGTCCAAAGATGGTTATTAAAGGTAGTGAATGTAATCGAGGTGTTTTTCACTCATTTGTCAATCAAAAACAACAACTTTTATTGCATGGCGAAGCTAATCTTAGGCGGCATATTTATTTTGCCAAATGAGGCTATAAACCAAACAATGGCCAATTAACATTTTGTGGTCGCACGCATGTTTGGCATGGCATAGTTAGGTGGCAACCAAACAAGCCCAAAAAAAAAAAAAACAAAGTGTCACATCATCTTAGTTGAGCCAAAATTATGGCGATCCTTTTGATCACCACCAGTTTGACGAGCTTAATAATCGAACTACGGTGGTGTGCTGCCTCTTATTATCTCTCAACATGTTACATGTCAACATATCGTGTGACGTGTGTGTTGAGATAAGCGCGCCAGCAGGTGCTGATATTGCGAGGTCGAAACGGTGTACTGACATGCTTCACGAAAACCAAAGGGAGGACACATTTGCTCCAATCCAATGTTAAAAATAGACACGGTGGAATCGGTGGCAGACCGAATTCAACTGACATCGAGAAACAGAAACTGTCAAGCCAAATGGCAGAATTGTTTGGCAGCACAAAGCACGGGTCCCAGGTAGAAAGATACGCGTCGGCGATGCGACCTCGAAGCTAACGGCTACTTTTCCAGCGCCGGCGCCGCGGCTTCGCGGTGATCGGCCCGTCCTGGACTAGTACCTGTCTACTTGCTTTCCATATAAAACCTTTACCAGCATAATTGCGAGGGGTAACCGAGAGTAGTTCCAGCTGCAAATTTCTGATCGACGCTTTTCCCACTTTACCCCTCCGCCCGGCCCTTCACCGTCGGAATCCACCACCGCCCACGCGCGCTGCGGGAGATGGCCGCCACGGCCGCGAGCCGGCCACCGCCTACGGCTCCGCCGTCGGCTGCTGCGGGAGATGTCACCGAGGTGGAGCTCTCGGAGGCGGGATCGCCGGACCTCGGCAGCCGGAGCAGCGGGAGCGGGGGGGAAGCGGCCGGAGCGCGGCGGAGTACTCCGGGTGGGTGTACCACATCGGCGTCAACTCCATCGGCCACGAGTACTGCCACCTCCGCTTCCTCGTCATCCGCGGCAAGACCCTCGCCATGTACAAGCGGGACCCACACGACAACCCGGGACTCGTAGGTTTCCCCGCTCCATTATTCCTCTCCTCCCTCCCTCCCTCTGTTTTTGGTTCTGATGCTTGCGATTGTGATGCCTGCGCCGCGTCTCGTGGATTACGCGTTGAAGCTTGACACAGATGTGCGGGTTGGGTCCCTAACTCAAAGTTGTGGGGTTTGCTACCTTCGGTTGGTGGCTAGCTGAAAGCCTGAAACCGCCCGCATCCTTGCGCGAATGCGGGACCTGGACTCACTGGCTGTTGGCAGGGTTTGCAAATGCTTCATTGTTTAGATGATTTTGAAACCTGTTGAATGTTAGATGAATTTTCCGCCTTCTCGAGTTCCTTGCACTTGCAGCTCGTGATTTGGCAACTTTTGGTTTGAATTGATTCAGTAGTACAACTGCTGGATTCTGCAGAGAAATTTGTCATCGTATATTTTGCTGGCAGACTATCTGCTAGTAAAAACACAAATGTGCATTTGTGTAGGAGACGTTGATTTGTGGAATTGATTATTGTACTGTTGATTCTCGAAGTACATTGCATAGGGGGCAAGTAGCCTTCCTTAGAGATAAAGGTAAACCGAGATTACAAACGATCCTAATCTACATTGTTCGAAGATATCCCAATATACTCTAACATCCCCAGATGTCGCAACGTGAGTGGCACAGATGGTGAGCAGTATGAGCATGGAGAAGCTAAAGGTTGTACGCCAATGAGCTGGCAGTTTGGGGACGTATTTCTGGGCTGTAGTTTTTTGCTTTTGATCATGTTACCCATCCTAGATGTCATGAGTGCATCTCATGAATTTTGGTGGAATGACTCCATCCTTTTTTTTTGAATTTTAAAAACAGCAGGGGAGACCCCCACTCTAAGGATTTTATTAAAAAGGATAACAAAAAAGAACGACACCACTGTACAAAAAGAGGAAGTGGGAGACAAGAGGAGTCAGGGGGCTCAAACTAAGAGAATTGCACAGGCTATATAAGCAGAAATTTGACCAACAAAGAACAAAGTTAAGCTAGGTCAGTAAGAAGGGAGAGGAAATTAGGTCTTTTAGATGGCAGAAGCGAAAAGACTGCAACTGGGCTTCTTTTCAGGAAACATTGCTTCCAATAATTAAAGGAAGGACGACCATGATCAAAGATGAAATTATTCCTTTGCTTCCAAATCTGCGAGGCTCCTATGCTGAAAATCGCTATGAAGAAAGGCCTCTGAAATTGTTGTTCAGCATGAACCATTATCAAATCCATGGAGAAGTCCCAATGTATGCCCAGAAACCGCCAACAGGCTTGGATGACTCCATCCCTCATTCTTATATTGATTATTAGTGTATGATTAAGGATGCAAGTGGGTACCTCATGGTGTTTTTTTTTTGGATGAGCTAATTAATTATGATAAAATGCCATAGTTTTTGGGTTGACCTAATGACCCAAAGTATTTCTAACTTGCATCCCTACATATGAGGGATGAGGTGGTGGTGGATCAATCCATTCCATTCCACAAACCAAACAAAAAAAGTAAGGAATGAGAAGATGATGGGCTATCCTGTTCCTCAAACCAAACAAACCCCAGACTGGATCAGCATCTGTCTGTTGGATCTATTTATTCAGGCTTTGTATTTGGTCAACTATTGAACTGTCACTTGTGTTGTTAATTTGGTACGGATTTGCACCCTAAGTAACTGGAGACAAACAAGAAATCTTGGAATGACAATTGGGAAGTTGTTGGGCACGGGCACTTGCAAGTTGACTCTGAGTGGAATTTGCATTCAGGGGTTGTTCTGGGTTTTAGTTTATCTGTGTTAATGCTGGTATAGTGGTATCTGTATCCATAAAGAGAGTTATGTTTGATGTTTCCTCATCCAGACAGTTGGCTAGAGCCAGACTGACTGCTCATTTTCACATTTTTCTGTTGGAAATTCTTATGGTGACTAATTTCTTCGTAAACATTTTGTTTCAGAAACCCATCCGAAAAGGTGCTGTTAGTCACACTATGATGGTGGAGGAGCTTGGTCGGCGGAGGGTCAATCATGGGGTAGTGCTCCAAGTCCACCTTTGTTTAATATTAGGTTCCTAATGAATTGACAAGTATATGTATATGTTCTTATTTCATTGCTACATGAATTATTGGAACCATTACATTGTTTAAGTGATTTCCATATGACAAATATACAACTTTTTTGGTGCTGTTTAGTTTGTTCAGATGTCTCATTTTCCTATCATAACACATAACTGATTGATGTTCTTAAACGTAGGATCTTTATGTTCTGAGGTTGTACAATCGGTTGAATCAAACAAAGAAAGGAGAGGTACTCAGCTTATTGTGTGCATGCAAATCTGTAAACAGCATTCATCCATGAGTCCATGGCAACTAAAATGCTAGTGATCTTGCGTTTTTGATAGATAGCCTGTGCTACTCCTGGTGAAGCTCGGAAATGGATTGAAGCATTTGAACAAGCCAAACAACAGGTTGGTATTTAATAGCAAATACTATCAAAAAGTTAACTGCTATTATTTAGGTAAATGTTTCACATACAACCATTTTGGCTGTGTGTGCAACGCAAGTACAAAGTGTATCTGAATCATGCCATGTATTTACGAGCTTCCCAGCTAGGTGATTTTAACCATTAGATCTTGAGACTCAAATGGCTGTCCGTGTAGCAGTAATTTATTAATTAAGTGTACTGTGTTTATGGATGCATCCTCTATAACCTTGTGCAATTCTGGGTTGACTTTGTAGTGACTACTGCTCAATCCACTTCAGCAGAAAGAATGTTTTTATTGTTTGGTGTACAGCTCCTGTTGATGTTGTGTTATGGTAGTGGGACCAAGCCTGATGTGCGTGTGAACAGTGCCGTGATTAGATTGGACTAGATGGTATTGTCAAGTTTGTTAGGATTTAGGAAAGGGATAAAATTAGATTAAGTCGGTAAGAATCTTTGCTTAGGGGATAAGTAGCTCATTTCTTTATAAAAGAGACAGTCATGTATCCCTTAGCTTTACCTTATCATTTGGTATCCCTAAAACCAGTCAGAGCCTCTGCAGGGAGGGTGACTAGCTGGTTCTTTCACTTCTTTGAGCTATCCTTAGCTTTACCTTATCATTTGGTATCCAGAGCCTTTGACCCTGCAACCTTTCCTATCACTGATTTTTTCCTCCTACACCCAGATGAGATCGATTCCACTCCTGTTCTAACACAAACCCACCCAATCCTCACTTCAGATCGTTCCATCTTCCATGTCAGCCACTACTGGAGTCCCCAAACTTCACATTCCAGCATTTGATGGCTGTACTGATTCTTCGCAGTGGCTACACCGATGCATCCGTTGCTTTGATGCAAGATGAGAAGATATGTCTCAACATTCACGATGACAAGCCTTACACTATGATGGTAGTATGGTACTGCAAGATAAAGCAGACCATGGGTGTACCTATGTGGCTGGTGGCTGGTCTTTGTCGACGTGGTCAGCCGCTGGTCTGTGGCACCCATGGCAACCACTTCCTCAACAACCCCTGCTGGTTGCATCACCACTAGCGGCACCAGAATCTTCATCATCTGCACGAATGGCATCTCCACCATCATCCACGCTGGTTGCATCATCACTAGCGGCACCTGAACCTTCATCATCTGCACTAACGGCATCTCCAATATCATCCACGCTGGTTGCATCAGCTCCAGTGGCGGCACCGGCAACTCCACCGAACAACTGTGCCTTCCCAGTTCCCACCTCGCCAGTTCCTCTAATCCAGACATCCTCAGCCCTGGGGACTGTGGCATCACCCACCTTCATTCCCACCAGCAAAGGCCCAGGCTGCCATACCAGCCTCGCCGGCAGCCTCACCAACAGCTCCATCTACACTGACAATTGCAGCTACACTGACAGATTCCACACCATTGCCACTGTTGGTTGTCAGTGTAGCCGCAATTGTCAGTAGAGATGTAGCTGTTGGCGAGGCTGCTACTGCCTGCGTCACCAACATCAGTAACCACCACATTGACAATTCTTACAGCTAGTGCCACCGTTGCGGTGTGGCCACCAGTCACGGTCACACCCCTGCTGCACTCATGGCGGAGGCACTACCTGTACCACTAGGATTGCAACTGCTCAGAATTTCCTCAACTCGAGCTCCAGCCCCCACGGTGTCTTTCTGGATCTTAATGGCTGTTGTCTTCATCGTGGTTAGATTGAACTAGATGGTGTTATCCAGTTTTTGGGAAAGGAATAGGATTAGATTAAGTCCATTATGATATTTTCTTAGGATAAGTATGATAAGTAGCTCATCTCTATAAAAGAAAATTATGCATTGATTAGAGACAAAACAAGCAAAAAGGACCCTAAAAGCAATCAGAGCCTCTGCAGGGAGGGCAACTAGCCAATCTTTGTGCTACCCTTAGCTTTACGGCAGAAACTGTACAGCTATATTAAGTTTGCAGCTGCTGGTGTTCTGCTATATTCGATTTGTTCATGTCTTTTTGAATTAACAAATTACACATCTTTCTTCTTGATGTTTTCTTACAGGCAGACTATGATCTGATGAGAGGGGTTAACTGGAACAGATTACAGAATGAAAATGAGTATGTAATCAATTGCCCTTTTTCTGATTTATGAATAGTTCTCTTTAGTGAAACACTGAAACCTAAAAAACTGTTCCACACTTCTAATACTGTAGGATTAATCTTGATGGTCATCGTCCTCGGGTTAGGAGATATGCTCAAGGTTTGGGGAAACTTGTAAGAATTGGTAAAGGTAAGAATTAAAGCTCCACCATTGAACCGGTCGGTGCGTGCAACTTAACATGGTATCAAAGCCAGAGGTCTCGAGTTCAAATCCTGGTAGAGGCAATTTAAGTCCTCCGCCCCTTTATTTTCCACGTTTGTGCCTCTCTGTGGCTGCACGTGAGTGGGGGTGTTGAAATGTGTATAAATGCATTGCCCACCTCTTCCCAATCGCTTAAGCTTTTAGGTTGAACCGGTCGGTGCGTGCAACTTAACAGTGAGGATGATGGCGCAGGCCAAAATGTGTTAAGGAGTTTGGGCATGGTGAGAATTTGAGATAGGGAACTCTCTGGCTATAGAGGAGATTGTGAGCTCTCCTGGGTTTAGAGGTGCTAGCTATATAGGTTATATGTATTTTCCTCGACTTATGTATATTGTACATCTGCCCCTTTGGGCCTGGCAATACATTTGGTTGGCCTCATTCTAACAAGAGGAAGAGCTAAGGAACAATATTTGATCAATGAGTGACAAGGTAGGCCAAACATTGCAAGGAGGCTGAAGGTTCCATTCAGGAATGTGGTAGCAAAGGAGATCATTCAGCTAATCTTTGTCAGCTATTTTCTTGTAGAATAATCTTACACTTGAGTAAACCTATTTGTGAAATGTTTACCAATTGTAATCAGGACAGTTAACCATACATGTTTTTCTGTTAGAATTACCCATGACTGGGCTTACATTGGTTAGTTCTTCCCTTACCTACATTGAATTTTGTTACATTTATTTTGCAGGGCCAGAAATGCTCCTTCGTCAGTCTTCAGATCTTCGAGACCATGAAAGGGTTAATACGAACTTTGGAGGTGATACTGGAGACGCATTTGAAGCACATGAATGGAGATATGTTCGAACGTTTAATGGTATATTTAATTCTTTATACTATTCACGTTGGACCTTTAAAGCAAGTTATTTCAGCTGCCTTATTTGCTCTATTAATCCATTCACAGTATTGTACTTTTGGATGGTTACCCAACTATATTTTTATATTATTGAACTAAATAACTGATCTTCCTATCTCATTTCCTGAAAGAAACGCTGTGGCTGTGAATGCACGCATCACTGCTATCACCATGGCCACCTGTTTATATAATTTTCTTTATCTAATTTGCATTGCAAGTGAAACCATGGAAAATAAAGCAAACTCGAATTGTTGAGTTCATACAAAATTGAGGCTCCTCAACCATCCACGTGCATATCAAGACAGTTCGTACTCAGTGGGCAATATGTACCCTGCTACACCATTTGAGAGTTTCTGGTTTTCTGTTTTTTGGATAGTGTACTTAACTTTGCATATTTTTTGCAATTTGATATATCTTAGTCTTCCCCGTTTTTTTCTCTCTCGAACACACAGGAAAACTGCATATCATTATATTAATTAAGAAGAAGAAAAGGGGAATATCCCTTACAAACACACACACCAACACCATAAAAACCATGCTACTAACAATCTGACTCACCTGTGACAAAGGATGAATGACTCAACCAAAGCAAACACACTACACTGGCAGTCTTCCCCATTGTTGAAAATGGAGAGGACAAAATTTTGCAAGTGTTATTTTATGAAGCACAAGAGATTAGTTGATTAGGTCAATATGCAGTCAGGTGGTCTTGCTGCCATGGTTTTTTTTCCTCGAACATTGACAAAGCTCTTCCTTAGCTCTGTTGGGCTTATTAAATGATATAATATGGGCAGTTCCAAACTCTATATCCCTAGAGGAAGATTATATTTATATTTTGAAAGTAATTTTTTTGAAAGTAATTATATTCTTTATATTTGAATCTGTGATGCGACTAGCATAAATAATCGTCCAAGTAGGTTATGAGCTTTGCAGAAAACTGTGGCTAATAGAGTGACTTTTGTGATTCACCTTTGTTTATGCTATTCACATTCTTAGAGGCAAATTGAATTCAAAAGCTGTGTGGTTATGTTGGATCATATTATCTCTATCTCATATCAGTTCCATATTTATGCAGGTATCAGAATTTTTGAAGATATAACAAATCCAAAGGTGAGAGAGCTATTTTCTTTATTAAGGTCAAACATATGACAAGCTACTGTGGCTTTGAAGTTCCCAATGAACTTTTTCTCTTTGTTGAACCAATACATGACTCTTGAGTGAACAATACACAATGACAAATAAAGAGGTTTTTGCCATAATATTCGCTTTCTAAGTTAATATAGGCACACTGCAAGTACTAATTCCATTAGAGTTATGAATGATGCATATGCAGTGAGATCTATGGGCATATGTGCATATACATCAGCACCACAACTCCCATTTCCATATCAGTATTTCACTTTTCCAAACTTTCTTGAACTGCATTACTAATCTAACTTCTTTTCCTAGATAAAACACAGTACAGGAGTAATACAGAATTTTAGCAACATGTCTTGGCTTCACTGAGTGAAATGCCTAGATCATCGTCTGTGCTCAATTGCTTCTGAATGCATGTTCTGTTTCCCACTCTTTTTTGCTAGTTGCGATCCAATCATACATTACAACATGCTGTTTCTAGGGAAAATGTGTAATGCTGTTCTCTTTTTTCACAGGGTGGAAAGGGGATACTTCTGAAATCTGTTGGGGTGGTCGGTGCAAACCCTGATACTGTGTTTGAAGTGGTTCACAATCTTGATAAACATAAGCGATATGAGTAAGCTAACAGTTGATTGCAAATATGGAACATAGATGTGCACCTTAAAATGGAACTTATGTTGATTTTTTTTTTCTCCTTGTGGATGAAAAAAACAAACAAACTATCACTATGATACCTTGACAACTAGCTTTACTAAAATTTTCTCAATGCAGGTGGGATATGCTGACAGCTGATTTGGAGTTGGTGGAAACAATTGATGGATACTGCGATGTGGTTTATGGAACCTATGAACCCAAATATTTAAATTGGTACGTTCCTTTCATTACCTTTACATGTTTAATTCTGACGCAAGTGTAAACTCTTATTTGTAAGTATTTTCCTTTTACCAATTACACATAAGTGTAAAACATACATTAATATATTCTGAGCAAGAGATAGTTGTCTTTTGGGATTTTGGACAATTCTTTAGCAATGCATTTTTTGTGTTTTCCTTGATCACAATTCATCTTTGTGAATAGCCATGTTTCTTTTAGTTGGACATGTAAGCTTCAATTTTGAAGCCATGGGTTATTATTGTTCATATTTGAATATTTTGTAAAGAAAAAGTAACACGAGAAGTTTTTCAGGTGGAAATCCAAGAAGGATTTTGTTTTCTCCCGGCAATGGTTTCGCGGACAAGATGGAGCATATAGTAAGTACATACATCATTTTTGTACGTACATCATTTTTAAAT
This sequence comes from Hyparrhenia diplandra, assembly GCA_015847255.1. NCBI lineage: Eukaryota > Viridiplantae > Streptophyta > Magnoliopsida > Poales > Poaceae > Hyparrhenia > Hyparrhenia diplandra. Next base: position 27,590 of record JADLZK010008388.1, read on the forward strand.
GAACGGGATGCTAAATGATGTACTACTTTGACCTCTTATTATTATAAAAATATTTATGGAAATGTGAGATATGTATACTTTTATTAAAGTATTTTTTAAGACAAAACATATAATTTTTATATTTACAAAATCAACAAAAAATATTGATGATTTATACGATGTTTGACCCAAACCTTGTCCAAAAGACTTCTAATAAAATGTACATATGAATTGCTGTGAACTACAAAAATATATCCTGTTGTGTAAAATGTGTATGTACATATCCTGTTGTGAGTCGTGACAGGGCCCGGTGGATACCTGTTAAGGAAATCTGCAGCACATACAACAATTGATATCCATGAGACATCAATTTATTGGCTTTATAAGTTCAGATTTTAGTTAATCATGCATGATTTTCTCTTATGCAGCCATTTTGCAGACTCCTGCTAGTCACAACAAAAGACCTCCAAAGCATGGATATGAGCGTACAAAGATCAACCGTAAGATGATCTTTATTTACTTAGTGTTATACCATGAGCTATTCATTGTGGTCGAGCCTTTTAGCATTTCAGCTTGTTTTGCACTGACTTTTCGTGAAACAAGCATGTTCAGAAAAGTTTGAACACCAAAAGTTCTTAATATATTTAAGTTTCAGTGGCAAACATTGCACATTGGTAATATTTTGATATACTTGCAGTTATAAAAACTCGGCCGGGTGGGGAAAGACCGCCCCACCGGTATTAAACTAAGAAGAAGCCTTGGCTTCCCCGACCAAGAAAATCACTGGGATCCGTAACCCTTGGGAATTGTCTAGTCCTCAGGTGGGCCGGTTCTAAACCAGTGCTTTGGCACACACGGGGCCGGCGAGGGTATTTTTTTAACCACAGCCTGAAATTCGCTCCCACGGGGAGTCGAACTCAGGACCTGTGGAGTGCCGCCGGAGTGTCTTAACCGCTAGGCCAAGCACCCTTTGGCATGTACTTGTAGTTATTACATTAACTATATGCCGCTTTGTAGTTTTCATGAAACTTGAATTTTATAAGACTTTTGTAATTGTTTAGTCCACCAACATGTCTTCATGATTTTAAGTGAATGTGCATTTACTTTAAATCTGGAAACTTGCAGCATGACCAACTATTCCTTATTGTAGAACTTGTGAGTTTTAGGACTTGAACTTGACAAGATGAGTTTACAGCTTGGACTTGATCAAAACCCAGCTGAGGAAAAGGAATTCCAGTTTTGGGACTTGAACTATCACTGTTAGAGGGAATAAACTCTGTGTATTCCTCCAACCCTAGAAGGGTGGGTATATAGTTGGATGTACATGGGCCTCTATTGGGCCTTCACTCATATACACTAACACCCCCAACACCCCCTAGCCCCGAACTACGGGCAGCCGGAGATCCAGATCGACAACAAAGAAAGCAACACACACAAAGGCCCCCCGCAGCCACAACTAGCCACCGGTGACGTTGAGGTCGGATCGAACCCGAGAACGCCGAGGAGGGAAGACCCCTGGTGAAGATGTCGTCAACGGGAGGTGGTCGGTACATGGAGTACCCGAACAGCGCTGATGGCAACCAAGTCGCGGACAAAGTGCAAGTCGATCTCCACATGCTTCGGCCGCCGATGCCGAACGGGTTGGTGGAGAGGTAGACGGCGCCGACATTGTCACAAGAGAGACAAGTGTGGTCTTGGTCGGTGGGTCAGTAAAGCTCGGCCAAGAGCCGACGGCCAGACGCCTCCGCCACACCGTTAGCAACGGCTTCGGTACTCGCCTGCGGAGCGGGGAGACAACCGCCGCCGCTTGGACGACCAGAGACGAGGTTGCCGCCGAGGAAGACGGCATACCCGGAGGTAGAGCGGCGAGTGTCTGGACATCCAGCCCAGTCAGCGTCAGTGTAGACGACGAGCTCGTGGAGGGAGACCGGTGAATAGCCAGCCGGAGTCAACAAGTGCCACGGACATAGCAGAGAAGGCGCTTCATCGCAAAGAAGATGTGGCTCCCGTGGATCATGCATGTGAAGACAGACCTCACCGAATCGCATACGCGATGTCAGGCCTGGTGAAGGTGAGATACTGCAACGCACCAGCCAGACTCCGGAAAGCAGTAGGATCCGCCACAGGGTCACCTTCATCAGCAGAGAGCTTCGCCTGAGTATCAACAGGAGTAGCACAGGGCTTGCAAGCTGTCATCCCGTACCGCTTGAGGATATCCAGAGCATACTGTCACTGGTGCAGGAACAGCCCCGAAGGACGAGTCTCAACAAGTGACCCCCGTGAAGTGGTGAAGCGGACCGAGATCCTTCATAGCAAACTCCCCGCCGCAAAGAAGAGATGACGCTACCGGAAGCAAACCGCGACCGGAGGTCGTGGAGGACAATGTCATCAACATAGAGTAGCAGGTAAGCAGTCTCAGCTCCATGGCGATAGACAAACAGAGATGTGTCTGACTTGGCTTCTCTGAACCCCAAAGTGAGAAGGAAGGTGGCAAACCGTGAGTACCAAGCACGAGGAGCCTGCTTCAGACCATAGAGTGACTTGTTGAGCCGGCAAACCAGATCAGGCATTTGGAATACACAACCCCGGGCTGGCCGATCGCGCAGAAACCGCTTCGCACCATAGAGTGACTTGTTGAGCCGGCAAAACCGGATCGGCCGACCGAATCCACAAACCCCGGTGGCCGATCGCAAAGAAACTGTCTCAGACAAGGTGCCATGGAGGAATGCATTCTTGACATCCAGCTGATGCACTTGCCAAGAGCGAGAGAGAGCAAGTGAGAGGATCGCGGCGCGAAAAGAGAGGCTTCACCACCGAACCGAAGGTCTCATCATAATCAACACCAGGCGCCGGGTGAAGCCCCGGTACCCACCGAGCCTTGTATCGCCCGCATCGCCGTCACCGACGCTTGTGCGTCCAGATCCACTTGCCAGTGACCACATTGCCACCAGACGGACGCGGCACAAGGTCCCACGTCTGGTTGGCAAGAAGAGCCTCATGCTCCTCTTCCATCGCGCGCCGCCAGTGAGGATCCGCCAAGGCGGCGCGGACAGAGGTGGGTATCGGAGAAACCGGCGAGCTGCTCTCGGTGGCGGAGAGGGCCGCAGGTCGAAGAACACCAGCCGCATGCCGAGTCACCATAGGGTGAGTGTGACGAGGATCCCGATGGATGATGGGCGGGTGGTACACCCGAGGCTCGCCAGAGGTCGACGCGGAGGTGGAGGCGGCGGAGCCATCGCCGACGAGGGGTCGCCGGAGCGGAGCCCGGGCGCCGGCGCCGATGGCGGCACCGGACGGCGACGGTAGAGACAGATCGGCTCCGCGGCGTGGAGGAGGCCACGGGGGCAACCCGAGGTGCCGTGAGGTGGCGCCGGGGCCGCGCGTGGCACAACGAGTGGCATCGGGGCCGCGCGTGGCGCGGCAAGTGGCACCGGGGCCGCGCGTGGCACAACGAGTGGCGCCGGGGGCCGCACGCGGGCACGTGGCTCGGGGCCGCGCGTGGGGGGCGCGCGGGCGCCGGGCACAACGAGTGGCGCGGCGGTGCAACCCGAGTACTGTGGAGAAAGGCTAGAACGGAATCGGGTGGGTGAACCGCTGGTCGTGAAACATGGACTCCAACTCGGGATCGGGAAGGCGTGGAAGAAGTGGAGTACGGAAATCCGACTCGTCGAAGACGACGTGTCGGAGATAAGCACCGGGCGAGAAGTGAGGTCGTAGCAAACGGCACCCCTTTATGATCGGGAGTAGCCAAGAAACACACCGTGTCGAGCGGGGTGCCAACTTGTGAGGAGTAGTGGCGGCGAGGTTAGGGTAACAAGCACAACCGAAGACACGGAGGTGATCATAGCTAGGAGGTGTACCGAAGAGGGCGTGGTGTGGAGTGGGAGCAGGAGAGGCCGTGGAAGGAAGTCGGTTGAGCAGGTAGGTGGCGGTGTGTAGGCTCTCGGCCCAGAAGCGCGGGCGAGAGAGGCCTGAAGAAGGAGAGTGCGCATGACATCGTTTGTGGTGCGAATCATCCGCTCAGCCTTGCCGTTCTGGGAAGAGGTGTACGGGCAAGACATGCGGAGCTGAACACCATGAGCGAGAAAGAAGGAGCGGGAGGTGGTGTTATCGAACTCACGCCCGTTGTCACACTGGACGGCCTTGATGGTGAGGCCGAACTGAGTGGACACCCAGGCAAAGAAGTGGAGGAGGGTGGAAAAAGTCTCGGACTTGGTGCGTAAAGGGAAAGTCCAAGAGTAGTGAGAGAAATCATCGAGTACGACCAGATAATACTTATAGCCGGAAATGCTAGGAATGTGAGAAGTCCACGGATCACAAAGTGAACAAGAGCAAAGGCATGCGTCGCACGCGAAAAAGAAGAAGAAGGAAAAGGAAGGCGCACATGGCGACCCAACTGGCACGCATGGCGTAGATGCTCATCGAAGCCCGAGTGCAAGGAAGGTGGACACTACGATCGAAGCCGAGCCAAAGCGCCGCGGCCGGGGTGACCGAAAGCCGGCGGTGCCGTGTAGAGGAAGAGGGAGTAGTGGCAATGGAAGGCGGTATAGCGGAAGGTGAAGGCGAAGGGAGTAAAGGGGTCCCGAAATAATCACAATGAGGAGTGACGCCCAGAGGCGGAATCCTTCACCGTGAGACCAGAGAGTCAAATTCAACGTAACAAGAGTTGTCGGCAAAGAACCGGGCGGATGGAAAGAAGGTTATGGACGATCCGAGGAGCAACAAGGACAGCTAGAAGACGAAAAAGGACCGGAGGCGTAACCCACGGAGGTGACAGAAAACAAGACCCATTCCCAACCATAATCGAAGAGGGGCGGGAAGGGTGAGGAGGGCGAAGAGAAGAAAGGAGATGCCGGCATGAGGGGTAGTGTGGAAGGAAGCTCCCGAGTCGGCGATCCACTCGGTGCAGACGGGTGGTGCAACCCCATGGTGCCGAATGATTGCGCCAGGTGCCGGATCCCACCCCCCCCCGGGCGGGGATCGGAGTCTGGCCCGGGCGGAGGTGGGAAGGCCGGAAGGGCATGGGACGAGTAAGGGCCGCCCGGCGACCATGGCGGCCGGCCAGAAGCGGGGAACGAGGCCCGCCCGGCGAGGCGCGCCCGCCATGGGTTCCGAAGGATGGCCGGGGAGGACCTCCTGCAGCGAGGTGCGGGAGGCCCGTCGAGGAGAGCCGCTGGCCGCGAAGGGCACCGGCGGTATAGCGGATGGCGGCGGTGGTGGCGCGCCCGCGATCCGGAGCGAAGGAGGCCGGGGTGGCAAAGCGGGCGCCGGGTGCCCGCCGCGGTGGGTATGGCCGCGCCCGCGCCCTGCCGCCGGGCCCGCGCCCTCGGCGGTGGTCTTGGGCGGCGGCGGGGCGTAGGGCGGCGCGGCACGGAGGGAGGTGGCTCGGGGCGCGGCCTCCCACGGACCCGAGCAGCGGAGCGAGGGGGCGCGCCTTGGCCGGAGGAGGAGGGGGCGGCCCGCCACAAAGGCGGCGGAGAGGTCGGCTGGCCGGAGCGGCGGCCCGGCTGCAGCGGGAGAGGTTGGCCCGGCCAGCAAGACGAGCGGGAAACGAGAGGGCCACCAGAGCCTCTGTCACGCTGTGTAGGAGGGCGTCAAGACCAACGGCCTCCTCGGGCCGTCGGGAGGAGGGCCGCCCGGGGGGGGCCGCTGGAGGAGGGCCGGCGGCACCACCGGCTGCCCCGGGCCGCGCTCCCTCGCGCGCCGCGAAAGGAGGCGCGCGCCCCTCGCTGCGGTGGGCTGCGGCGGCAGCCGTGGCGTTCCCGGGTAGAGTGGCGTCGAGGAGAAGCGGATCCCGGCCGCCGGGCGGCGACGGGGGCAGCAGCCGGCGGCGGAAACCCGGTGGCGCTAGTCCCCGGACGCGCGCACGGAGGTCGCGGCCCTGCAGCGGCAACAGCCGCGTAGGAGGGAAGATGGGGAAAGGAAGAGAGGGGAGGGGCCGGCTGGTGGGGGAAGGGAGAGAGGAGCGGCGCCTGCAACTCCAGCGGCAGCGGCGGCCGGGTGGCGGGGAGGGAAGGGGTGGGGAGAGAGGGGATCTAGGTCGATACCATGTTAGAGGGAATAAACTCTGTGTATTCCTCCAACCCTAGAAGGGTGGGTATATAGTTGGATGTACATGGGCCTCTATTGGGCCTTCATATACACTAACAATCACCATTGTTTTGATTGCCACCCTAAACTAAGTATTTATATTCTTCTGTGACCGCTAAAAGGCAGTGTCCTCTTTGCGATTAGGCAGGAGAGTCCATCCAGCATTTGTTGATCTCTTGTGCCTTCTCTAGACAGGTCTGGTTTATCATTCTTCAGAGATTGGAGTTGAGCTCCATCAGTCCGGTTTCTACTAGCAAATTTTCCAGTTGGCAATCAAGGACATACCTAAGGAGATGAAAAAAGGCTTAATACACTCATTTCCTGGTGGGCTGGGAAATTTGGAAGCACAGGAATGAGCGCCTTTAATGGTGCTATTCCAAGCATCACAATATTACTGCAGACAATCACAAATGAATGCATCCTATTGGTTGGGTCGCTTGTTGTGGATTGATCTTTCCTAAGTTTTTATTGGTGCACTTTATCGCTATGCCTGTAATAGACTAGTTTCTTGGGCCTTGTGTTTCACAGTCACACATGTCATGTTAGCTGTGGAAGGCTAGTTGCTGTAGTCTAGTGTTTCCCTTGGGGAGGTGAGTCCCTCCCCCTCCTTTCTATTATTCCTCTTTTTTCTCTCTTAATGAAATGATGCGCAATTCTCTTGCATGTTCGAGAAAAAAAATCAAGGCATTGCCTTAAAAAGGCCTTTGCAATAAGCAAATCTGTTTTGTCTGATGTTGGGGGTAGGGGTGCCGGTGCACCACCCTTCCCCTTGTAAAAGGCCCAATACTCAACTAGTGTGAGGGCTCGCTTGTAAATCTCTAATCCAAGGGGGTGGATGGAAAATGTACTCCCTCCACCCCTCTATAAATACAACCCCAAGGCCAAGGGGGAAGCGGACTCTTTCCCCACTTTCTCATATGTGCCTCTCCTGTGGTAAGCCCTCGCCCCCTCCCGCAACAGGGTTGCGAAGGTCAAGGGGGCAGGTGCGAACCCCACATCTGACCCAAACCCAAACCCACAAACGAAGTGCAATGTTCCCAATCAGTGTGGCACCTAACGTGAATTAAATCTTTCTCTTGCATGTTCGAGAAAAAAAATCAAGGTGTTGCCTTAAAAAGGTCTTTGCAATAAGCAAATCTGTTTTGTCTGACCCAAACCCAATCCCACAAACGAATGCAATGTGCCCAATCAGTGTGGCACCTAACGTGAATTACATCTTGCTCATGCTCTGGTATGTGTACTCCTAGCGCCTAATAAACTGGCCCAGAGGGAGTGTGTAAATGAACATGGGTGTGTGCATAACATACACATAACATAGTGTTATGTTTGCATAAATAAATGAACATGGGTAGACACCACCCAAGATGTATATTAAGGAATAACTGTTTCTGCCTCTTACATCCTAGACTAAAAATTCTCCATTGGATTTCCACATTGCCTTGGAATGTAATGATTATGCTATGTCTTTCAGCATCAACATGGGAAATAAGGAGTTTGAACACGTCAGGATCATCGAGTCCAAAATGTGTTGTTACTCTTATGTTGGAGATCTCTTCAAGTTTTTGGGGCAGATGGAAGAAAAGAAACTCCTCAAATTTTGACAAAAGCATCCCTTTTGCTTTGCTCAGCCAAGTAGCAGGTTGGTTACATCTGCTTCTGTGGCCGCAAATATCAAATTAATTTTTATTATATAATGAAGTTTTTGCTTTGCTTTTTTACTATGGCCAGGTCTAAGAGAGTACTTCGCAGCCAATCCAGCCTTGACATCTGACTTGCCTGCAACAGTAGTGAAGTCAAAAGCATCTGAAACTTTAATCATCCAGAGTGAACATGAAGACTCTGAACCTGGTGATGAATTTTATGATGCACTTGCTAGAGGTGAATCCTTCGAAGAAGATGATAGTGATGATGATGATGATTCCACAGGTCCAAAGGTGAACACTATAGTAGAAGTTAGGATGTGTAATACAGATGGCCATATTATGGTCAACAAGAAATGGAGACCTATTTCTTTTTATAATATCGATGCAGGATGGAAAAGTGAAGTTGAAGAATGTGTCATGGGCTATTGCAGGTTTGACTTTAAAGACAACTAAAGGTAAATTTAATCATATGATTTTCAATTTTTTTTGGCATTACTGAATTTATGTTGACAAACATTAATGCACTCAACTTTAGTTTCATGGACCCTAGTGCACAAGCACACAAATATGTATGTCCATGTGCACAAGGTACATATATTGTGTGCCCATTTACAGAAATAGTTTCTAATGGAAGCACAGAGGCAGAGAGGTTACACAGATGGTAATGCATAGTAAAATTTAAGTAAACCATCCAGAATATCTGCACAAACATGCTACATTCGATGAAGATGATGAAACAAATATTGTGCAACTAAGTGTTGAAGGAACATGATATGTTGCTGATGATCATGTAAAATGGATTTGATACAACTTCTAGGTGAAACCAAAGCCTAATGGAAAATATTGCAAGGCAACAGTCAACTGTCCTTCATTTACCTACACTAGAATGATGCATCAAATGGGCTCTATGTTGGTAGATATTACTAGTTCTTTTATTTCGAGGAAAAAGAGAATACTGGTCATTGTTTATGCTGCTGCATTGATTTTCTTTTTGGTACTCCTGCAGTCCTGCTGTCCCAAAACGAAAGTCATTCTAGTTTTGTCTTTAGACAAACTATCTTATATTTGGCCAAGTAAATATAAAAGAGTGCCAGCATCTATTATATCAAATAAGTATCATTAGATTCATCATGAAATGTATTTTCATAGTATGCCTATTTGGTATCATAAATGTTGATACGCTTACTTATAAAATTGCTCAAACTTAACATGGTTTGACTTAGAAGTTAGAACAAAACTAGAATAACTTCCATTTTGGGATGGAGGGGGTACTAATGTAGTAGAAACTGGGAGATAAAATTCACCACAATTGTACATGTGTACAAAGCACATACAGCTCCAGGGTCCATGTTTAACATCAAGTTCATAATTTCTGTTTTCTGTCCCTCTCAACTTTGCATCTATTCTTAGTTTAGTTCTGTTTCAGTCATTTAATGCAACTGTGTTTGTTTCCTATTAAATAAATTTGATTAAGTTTCAACTTTTCCTGCAGCTTTGGTTGAGACCAGTGAGCTAATTACAAATTCTAGTCCAGTTGATGTTGACCCCAGCCATTTCCACAGCACCCTTCATAGAGCGAAAAACGAAAATGATCAAAATTCTTGGAGTGCTCGGTGGGGAGAAGTTTATGATCAGAGGGAAGACTTACTTAGAAGACTACACCAAGGTAGGACATATGAGGGAGAATTACAATTCATACACAGTAAATAATGAAATGAATAGTGGAAAAACTAAAAGACCAAAGTTATGTCTCCTAGGCTAAAAAAGTACCAAATCATGGCTCATGCAGAACATCGCAATAGAAGTCCATTACTGTATTCAAAATGTTGCCTACAACACTACTCTCTACGGTAGCAGAAGTCCCTCTAGATGCAGCAGTATGACAACTTTGGTTCACAAGTATTTTGGTTCCTCTAGATGCAGCAGTATGCAGAAGTCTTTTATTTATCACTGCTGCTATTATGGGGAACCTTCATGCATCTGCTGCCTTGTTTTATACTTCCTCTTATCACAAAAATAAGCCCATCTAGGTTTGTCCTATTTATTTTATTTTTAATTTGACTAATGTATCTATAAAAATATATATCTTAATTTCAAAGAGTGTTATAAAAGTAGTTGTCATAATTAATCTAGTAATGTCAATCTATATAAAATTTTAGATATTGATGGCCAAAGTTAAACATTTGGCGTAGGACAATCCTAGGTGGAGTTGTATTAGTGACTAGAGAAAATATTATCTAGAAGGCCTGAAATTAATAGAATGATTGCCTTGTGACAGACATTGTGCTACATAACAAGTGTTCTTGTTTCATTGCCAATTTGTGACAATCTCGTGGTGTTTACTTGGGCATATAAATAGGTTGTTGGTGGGGATCCACTTCTGAAGCTACTTGCAGTCGATTGGTTCAAGGTTAATGAACGCTTTGATTCAGTTGCCTTACATCCCAAAAGCCTTGTGCAGGTAAGCTTGTTTGATAAACATTACGAATGCATCAGGTGCTGCTTTGATATTTGTTTCGTGACTGTCTTGGTTTTTCATATTCTTCTTGGCCAATAAATTGTTACACCCGTGGTCACCGGTGACATGAGTGCAATTAGATAGGTCTATGTGTACGCGCGCGTGCGTGCATGGACGGTGGGTGCGGTTAGAGGCGTGTTTGATTTTCAGAACGAAGAATACAAGCCTGAGTCACCTAGCTCAAGTCTCCAGAATATATCTGGTTCACACACATTGGCATGTAGGGCCTGCTATGACTCCTCTCAACCACTCACATTCTAACATCTATTACAGTTCAATCGCATTGAGGGAACACAACTTTCAGAATGAAGAATACAAGTCTGAGCCTCATAGTTCAAGTCTCTAGAATATATCTGGTTCATACACACTGGCACAGTGGCATGTAGGCCCCACTATGATCCTCTCAAATCTCAACCACTCACATGCTAACAGCTCTTACACTTAAATTGCATCAAACGTGTGATGGTGCTTCCTGCTACCCTTGGATTTTGAGGCGTTGTGTATGCGTTGAGGTGTACCCTGCGTTCGGTGTTGGTGGAGTGCAGAGAGGCGGCCTCGTCCGCCAGCTTCCGGGCGGTGGCGGGCACTTCATCACGAAGCTTGATGGCAGCAGCCGCGGTGGAGGGACCGGAGGCGGAGGCCATGGCGGCGCGCGGTCGCGGTGCGTGGCACGCGCCGCGAGAACCGAAGGAGCGGGCGCGGCACGAGGTGGGCGTCGGGAAGAGCGGAAGGGAGGGAGAGGAGAAGTTAAGCTGATACCATATTGGACGAAGGCCAACAGGCTTAGATTACTTGATGACTGAGTACATGAGGGGTTACACATATATAGAGGAGAGGAGAGGTAGCCCAAAGGGCCTGACCAGCCTGGAAGAGGCACGGGTGACTAGGAGGAGAGGGATACAGCTAATAGAGTAATAAAGTCTAACCGGTACTTCCATACATACCCATCAATCATCATTCCATACTATCAGAGTGTATAGATTTGGGCATTGCAATAGAGATGAGTTGCATTCCTAGCTCGGTAACAGAACTTAGGTTCTAGATCTACTTATCTGACTATCGCCGACGAGTCATTAGGAAGCCTCTACCGGTGGGGCTTGCCGTGCAATTCCACCGCCATCTTCTTCCTTCTCCTGCATAGGGATGCAAGTTCTAATTACTTTGGGTCATTGGGTTGACCCAAAAACTTGCTGAAATGACATTTCCTGTAATTTGAGTGAGGGAAAAAGATGAACTAGAATGGTATTATACCATTAGTTAGCTGACCAAAAAAAAGCACACCTCGGGTACCGACTTGCATTCTTACTCTCGTGGCATACTGTGCCTACCTGTGTGCGCGGCCTGCATTGCCTTTCTATGGCCCACGGCTAGCCACCTCACCTTCCCGCTGCCGCACTAGACCACACCGTCGTCACATCCCATCCCCATCGCCTCCAGCTTCTGCTCTGCTTTGTGGTCTGTGCTCTACTCCATGTTGATCTATATGGCGTCCTTGGTATGAACGTGATCCATTCTGTCCCCAGTGCCAGTCGTCTTCAGTGATACAAATTGGGAGGAATTTGTCTTCCACATGGAGGTTCACATGGGCAAGTAGCAGCTGTGAAGTTGGTGAGCGGACATGCACGCCATGTCCTGCTCTTCCTACACCGCCCACATACCTGCCAGATGTAGCTGATGACCTTATTTGAGGAGTTCAAGGTTGAGATGGATGTTTATCAGCCCGATTTGCCGTCTACGGGGCCTGGTTGCGCAAGGAGGCCTGTGTCAAGGTCATCTTGCTGCAAGAATTGAGCCTCTCGATGTCCCTTAGCATGTCAGGTGGCTCAGTCGCAGCGCCAGCTTGACTCCACTATGCAGGGTTATCGCACTCATACTAGTTTCGTTCTTTCTCTAGTCCCTTTAGCATGCCTGAGTTTGTTTCCTTCCTTACTCTCCCTGAGTGGTCCTTTTCACTGCCATTTGCTATATTATCCTCACAACTATCTGCCTATCTATTTCTTCTCTGTCACACCCTCTGGTTCCTTCCCCAGATCTGCTTGCTCCAGTCCACCACCTCCAGTTGCTACACCTCGTGAGATCACTTGTTACTACACTTGTTGTTCACGTCCTATTCCACAGTAGGACTCCTCTCCGTCCCTCCTTTGACCTGCTTGTAAGTCTTCTTCTCAATATGGCTTCATTGCTTCTGCTCTCATGAGGTTGTTCTCCACCAGAAGTGGCAACATGCGCTAGGTCCTTGTTTTCTCCTTTCTATTCTATCGGTTGTTTCTTTGCGCTTTTTTTTTTGGCTAATAATTTCCTAGTAGGGGCTTTGGCACCCCATGTTTTATCAATATGGCATCTACCTCTCCAAGGAGAAGTGCATTGATACATCTATGGCGCTTGTGCTCACTTGACCACTAATGGTGTCTTCATATCTGGCCCTTCAGGCGGCATTGCAGTAGAGATGAGTTACATTCCTAACATTAAGAACTACCTGTATGGTTGGAAGCTTCTATTTCTGGAGGGATTTGAGCTTAAAAATTAAGTTAGTCAAATGTTCAATACTAGCTTAACCTTATCTTTTGTGATAACTTGAAGTGAATTTGGTGTTCAGCCCCTCCTGTTGTACAATCTAATGGTGTCACTCTATTTGACACTTGTTGATTAGTTAATACTACTTTACAAGGGACTCTTGCTGTGTAATTACATGCAGATCCAAGTAGAACTTCTCTCTTTGCTGTACTCTGTGACTTGCATGTATGTTTTTGGGTGCCTATTTTTTTTTTTTTTTTTTTTACTTTCACATTACAGTCAGAAGCTGCAAAGAAGATTCCTTTCATATTGGTTATAAATTTGCAGGTACGTGTAGTTATGAGTTTGTTATGTTATTTGAATTTATAGCCTTCTGTGCTTACCAAACCATCATGCAATATTTCATTGTAGAACCTGCCATCCCTTTTTTTTTTTCTGTGGATAGATGTGTATGCACTTTATTGACTCAGATAAACATGCAGGTTCCAGCGAAACCAAATTATAACTTGGTTATGTACTACGCTGCAGAGAGACCAGTGAACAAAGATTCTTTATTGGGTAGATTCATTGATGGAACTGATGCATACCGAGATGCCAGATTTAAACTTATACCAAGCATTGTTGAGGTATGCATGTCTTAGCTAATGTACCGTATTACCATCTTGTGATAATTGTTCATGTGAACTCATGGACGAAATGATGTCAGGGTTATTGGATGGTTAAGCGTGCCGTAGGAACAAAAGCTTGCCTTCTGGGAAAAGCAGTAACGTGCAATTATCTTCGCCAAGATAACTTTCTGGAGGTAAATCCATTATTAAAAAAAGTCGGCACCTTCCTTAGTCCACCCTAAGGGATAGCTCACCACTCTCTTTCTGTGCATCTGATCTTAAAATTTGTAGATATCAGTTTTAGCTGAGGCAAGAACTGTGTTGGGTAGCAAATTTCGATGGTTAATATCAAACTACATCAGAATTTACATATATCACAAATTTTGATGTTATTTTGTTTTTCTTTCGTTTGTCAAGTCTTTCACCTGTTTTGTTTGTTGTTATTTGAACAATCCTTAGGTGCCTCATATAACAAAATTTACTTTGCAGATAGATGTTGACATTGGTTCATCGTCTGTTGCCCGGAGCATTATTGGTCTAGTACTGGGATATGTCACAAGCATAGTTGTTGATCTTGCTATTCTTATTGAGGTACTTCGTAATACTGTACTTTACAAGTCAGACCTAACGCAATTCTTATAATAATAACTGGATTACAATAAATATAATTTCACAATACATCTACTTTAATTGCATTCTCGTTTTCATTGCACAACTATAGATCTACTTTGTTGAAATTTGCCAATAGAAACTTTGTTAAATATTTCTTGAGCCCATAGTTTGATGAAAATTGAAGACATTATATATGCAAACATGGCAATTCCATGTCCATGTTATTTTTAAAACTGCTCCGTGAATTTAGAGTCCATCTTTATATTGCTCTGCATTTCAATACGGAGTAGCATGAAGCGTGCTAACAGCTGTATCCTCTCTCTTTAACATGCGGAGCACGTTTTTCTAACAGCTTTATCTTTGCAGGCCAAGGAAGAGAAAGAGCTCCCCGAGTACATTCTGGGCACTGTTCGTCTGAACCGTGTGAATCCCGACAGTGCTGTGTCAATCTAATAAGTTTTTAGCCGATCTGTGCAAATTTCTTATCCTCAATTTTATTCTTAGAGCAGCGGGCATAGCATTTTGAAAATGTGTTACTATTTGCTGATCCCCAATCGAGGATAACATATGTATATATAGGCATGAGGCAGGCTACGTGGCGCCTTCCGTAAATATGTTAAGAGAAGTAACCTTCGCCGATCTTAAAAATCCCCGAACCCCGGCAAGGCCCGCGATTAGATTTATTTAAAACAATCTGTGAGACGCCTCAAATTTCAATCTCCCCGTGTCTCCAAACGAATTCACACAGAGAGTAATCACGGGACCCCGGCCCGAGCCACGTCTGTGCCCATGCTGCAGATCAGCTGGGTTACGTGACGGCTAACCGCAGCTGCCGTCGCTGCACTTGCGGGCTCCGTAGCGTAGCCGCATAAGCCGGGGTTTGGAGATTCTCCCGTTCCGTGGCTTTCGCCTACGGGTCCAGTTTGTTTTAAGCTTGACAAACTCGATCTCACCTTTGACTTGTGTCATGCCAGTAAACCGGACAAGGCTCTCCTGGTAAAGCACGAGGCGCAGAGAACCGTCTGAAGATGCCGAATCGCCGCCCCCGGAGTGGCGGAGCCAGGACTAAAATCTACGTATGGCGAATCATTATTCATTTGTAAAAAAAAAAGCATCGAATATACAAAAATCTCTTTACGCAGACAACTGAAAATATTGAATGGAACATATATCAAACTATAAAAGTAGGGTTAAATTAATAGTTTGTATTAATGATTCCACAATCTAAATCACCTTTTAATTTTTTCCCAGTTCGGGTATCTGAAATCGGACGTCGTCGATGGCTACCGGCACCGCCATTCCCATCGGCCTCCATCACGCACACGCAATCCGTTGGGCAGTGGCACCTGCATGAGCTGTGACCCGTGAGCAGATCAGGATTCAAGAAACTGAAAACCAATTACCAATCAGGCTAATCAGCGGAGTAAGGAAACCAAATTAACAATCAGGCGATGGCGTTGGAGATAAGTCGATCAGCGGTCAGGCGTCAGCATGAGCAGGGCGCAGCAGTTTGATCGCCGGCTGGCGTCGTGAACTGAAGCGTCGTCGTGATGAAAAATTTCTGAGCCGCAGTCAATCTCCGTTCGTCTCCTTTTTCTTTTAATAAGTCAAGTCCGTCCAGTCTCCTCTTTGGGCCAAAGGCCATCATATCTTTGTCTACTGAAGTGTTATGTTCACTGATGGGCTGGCCCAAAGGCTGAAATGTTTTAACTGGCCTATTAAACGAAACGTTATCTTCTTCCTCCTGGAGACAACGCTTCAGTTCACACAGCCACCATCGATGCTGCATCCATGGCGCTTGCCCACCGGCGCCCGGCCACCAGGGAGGGTGGGGGTGTTGCCGCCGGCGGAGGTGTGGCGGCCGCCGCACCTCGCCATACTGGTGGCTCCGCCCGTCCGGAGAGTGCCGGAGTTGGGGTCGTAGACATGGGCCTGCCGCGCCGTGGTGGCGAGGAGGAGCCTCCTCTTAACATCCGGAGAGTGCCGGAGTTGGGGTCGTAGACATTTGGTGACGAGACCGAAGCAGGGCTTGGAGCCGGGCGCACGCGCGCTACAAACAGGACCGGCGCACGCGCACTGGAACCAGTAGCGGTGCACACGCGCGAGTTGACGAAGCGGCGCACACCACACACCCATGTGACTGTTTTCTTGATTCTGGGCTTCCCCAGTCAACGGGCCAATTTTTATTTTTCGGGCGGGCCATCTTTGTTTTACGGTTTCTCGTCAACCTTTTGGGCTAATTTTTTTTTTTTACAAGCTAAAATTTTTCTTTAGGAAAATCGGGTTTGTGGGACAAATAAAAAAGGGGGGGGTGATTTCACATCCATATGGAAGTGAAAATACAAAAAAAATTGTTTTAAAAAACCATATATCTTATGTGCATTAAAAATACTTATAGTACGTTAAAAAAACGAAATAGTGCTAGAATGAAAAGAAAGGAGAAAAACCAAATACAATTTATTTGTGACATATTTGAATTTCCAAAAAAAAAAAAAAGGTAAATGTTGCTTCTGTTGTCTTCAACACTTGAAAACTAGTGAATATTCCCAAGACACTAATATTCCTGAAAAAAAAATGAAATTTCATTATTAAAATATAAACTTATGACGAACTTTAGTTTTCTATATCAATAATTTCAATGTTAGAAATCATCATCACTTCTTGATGTAGAACTACAATCAAAATATGATTTGAAATATGACTATATATGATCCGAATAATGGATTGATTCTACATTCTAGAAAGGGCTAAATATCGCCAGATACTAATACTTGTTTTATATATGATAAAATAATACAATTACTATCTATCCATAGTGGACCATTTCATTAAAGCTTATATAAACATAATGATACTTTTAAGGTTTCATACTACGCTTTAAAGTGGACAATAAACATAAAAAGCATAGATGGATATAAAACACAAGAATCTCGTCCATGCAGCTAGCAGTCAATAAGCGAGAATGTGTTGAGAGATCGAGATGAAGCATGTCGGGCACATTTAGAAGCGCCTAGGCAAAGGCCAATATATGGTGCAAAAAAAAAAAAGTGTGTCGACAAAAGACAAATGAATAATGAAAAAAGAACTAAGGAATGAGGAAACCACAAAAGAGTCACCTACCCAGAGGCGCCATACTTAAAACTGGGATTCAAGCACACCATCTAAAAAGTGCACAATTCAGAACTAAACTAAAAAGACTGAATGGCACAGTATGATAGCTAACTAAAAGCGTGTTTTTGCAACAAAAAAAAAGTGAACGATGAAAACATTTATTTAGAACAAATGAAATCACTTGTAGTCACAAAAGGCAAGCAATGTAATATTATCTAGAACTGTTATCAAAGACAAGAGCACTTTGTTTCTTGAACCATGCTTGGTGAAACCGAGAATAATGGTAGTTAGTATGCGAGAATAGTGTGAATAAGCACTCGTAGTTTAGATTACTAGCTAGCAATAGTAGCTACTCGATGGTCACCCCCAAGGTACCTAAGACTAAGACGATTTAAGGTTCACCGAGGCACAACGAACAAAGTGAATGGCATTAGCATCTAAATGTTTCATGTATCATAAAAGCCATTTAAGCAATCGAGAAAGGTGCAAAAAGAAGAACTGCAGTGAGATTACTAATCACAAATAGCAACTAGGCAAGGCATAATGCTTTAAATCAAGTATTCTCCTTAGGCACAGCCCGAGAACAAGCATCGTTTTCCTCAAAGCAAAGCGAAAAACTCCATGTAAACTTGTGCACATAGGAGAAGCACCGAGAATGGTTCAATTCAAATTTTATCCTAGGACACTCTAATCGAGAGATCAAGGATGATAACAACTAGTATTACTATTTCATTGCCGTCTCTTATCAAAGCAATGGATAATGGTTAGCGATAAAATGGACACTAGCAACAAAGAAAGCATTCGAACTAGGAAGGATAGTTTAGACTTGGGCTCATGCTCTGCATCTTTGATCCGTAGCATGAGAGATGAAGAGAGCACATACATGAACAATGCTTTAGAAGCCACAAATTATTATTACTTGACCTAAAACCCCAAAGACTTGAGACATACAGGATGGAAGAGATGAGTTCTCTTCATCAATCATATAATAAAAGAAAAGTGTCAATGCAATTAATTAATTGAGGGGATCGAGCACAGCTTCAAAGCAAGTATATATGAAATATTGTTTTGTTACCACCCAAAGACCCATTGGCCATTGCAGATTCTAGACTAAAACAGCTTGAGCAAATATATGATGCCATACTATTTTGTTACCACCCAAAGATCCATTGTAGATTCTAAACTACCACAATATTGAATTTAAAATTTTAAATAAATAATTTATAAATAATTTATTATTATTATTAACATGAATTACACATAAAATTTCTCGATGCCATAATGATCAAATCATAACTAACATATACTTAGGGATAAACTTACCTAGCATGGATAATGCCGATCTCAACTACCAACAAATTTTAACTAAACGGATCATTTGGAGAGGAGAGGCCTGAGGCGAGGGACACGAGACAAGGCACATGAGAACTATAATGTCTATGTGATGAAATATTTTTATAGGCACAACCGCATTACGACAGCAGGCCTGAGAGGTAAATAACACGGACATAGACAAGCGAGAGGTAAATATCAAATCAAACGTAAGAGCAATAACCTTTAGACGGCCTTTTCAAAGAAAAAAGACAAATGAGCATGCTTTCTTGCTCTCTCGAATTTGCTTGTCGGTCTCGGGATCCCCGAGAGAGAGCGGGCTTCTTTCGACGGGGGAGGCACTATCCACTTCTAGACATCTTTCTCCTATCACAATGAATACAAATAAAAACCATCCATAACAACCACACCTTGGACCCATATCGGTAGGAAATTGCGGCCTCCATGCCACCACACATTTATTTAATTAGCATCTTATTGCTTGATTAGCGCATTCTTGGCTTTGATAAAATTCTTGGCCTTCTCGACCTCAAGATTGGCCTTTTTCACTAGCAAGTTTTCCTTCTATTCCAACATTTCAAGTGTCAATAAGCATATCTCGGAAAGTTAGTTCTACTGATTCAAACTACAAAAACATTCTCAAGTCTTTACATAGTTACACAAGCTTTATGAAAAGAATGTAGTCCTTATTCGGAAGAGTGAAAGTGACACTAAAACATACGTAATTGTCTAAGCAAATGGGGAATACTAAAGGTATTTGGTTTTGGTTATACAATAAACAAGGTTTGGAAAACCATCTCACGCTTGGATTTAATCCTTCTATACATTGAACAATCTTTGGGAGTCTGTTTGTTTATATCCGAGACAACAAAGAACCATATCTTTTGTAAAAAAAAAAAAGAACAGAGGTAAGAAAAGCTAGACATCTTCTTAATGGAATATACCTTGCCTACCATCACAACAGTGGGATTACACTTACACATGACAATTTGGGTTTCGATTGCAACAAAAAGCGCTCTGAGGTTCCAATTACGTAACCGAGTAATTACCTTCCCAGTAGGACATTCACGCCTCGAGCCTCTCCTCTCCTCTCCTCACCTCCCTCTACTTTCCTCTCCGTATGTATGATTAAAAACATCCAACAAGCAAGCATCATTCGAATAGATGTACCGCCATGATTTAAGATTACGAGTCTCGGGTAGGTCGGATTAATTGCAAGAGTACTTTTGCCTATTGTTCAAAGAGGCACACCTACAAGCAAGATTTCAGCACCACAATATTAACAAAGCACTTTCGGTAACAACTAATTTCTAGGAAGAAGATTAAACACGATTAGATGACATACCTTGGAAATCGATACTTTTGGACTCTTTATCGCAACAACGGGGAGAACTATCAATCATGTCCAAAAGCTCTTGGCCGGTCGTAGTGGCAAGATCATTCAATATAGAAATATTAACAGTTTTGCCAACGCCAATAAATGAAAAGATTCAATTTCAACAAAAACAACAAGTTGTTCATGCATAGACAGATTAAATTACTAGCTAGCAGTTCAAAGAGGGCTGCCATTCGGAGTAGAGGATGACAATGAAAAAAGGTAGTATGAGTATGCCCATCTAATATGTTAATCGGGCTAATCTACTAGTTTGAACCGAGTAATTACAATAATTGAGTAAAAAAGCGTAGTATTAGCTCAAATGAGTAATGACAAATTAACCCAAAACACATTGCCTAATAGGGGCATGCATTTAAAATAAAATAGCCCCAAAACCCATTGTTTGGTAGGGGGCATGCATTTAAAAGGCAATTATCCCAAACCACATTGCCTGGTAGGGGGCATGCAATTTAAAGACAATTAACCCAAAACCCATTGCCTAATAGGGGGCATGCATTTAAAATAAAATTATCCCAAAACCCATTGCCTAGTAGGGGGCATGCATTTAAAAGACAATTACCTCAAACCCCATTGCCTGATAGGGGGCATGCATTTAAAAGACTCATGCCCTATCGCTCGAGCATCTGGGAAGAGAACAACAACATATGCAGTGAACTCTTACTATGAAGAGCCAGAAGCACAAAACTACAGGATGAGTAGCAGGCCATACACTTATATAGATTTAAAAAATTTAGGAAAAGCTACCCCAACTGGAACATAAACAAATTTTTTTTTGGAACATCTCTTGGTACATCTCTACTCTAACAGTCTTCACCGAATTTGTAATGTGTCGATAGTCTAGACCCTCGTTGTAGCTTTCTGTAAACAATGACTTATGGTCCATTATAGCTCCTTATTAATGACAAACATATAAGATCAATCAACAATTGCAGACACTGAATATGAAAAGCATGGTTCAATCCAATATATAGAGATAAAAGATCATCAAACGTATTAACCAATTCAGCAAAGTATAGTCTTAATCATGCAAAGAGAGGGGAACCCGGCACACAAAAAGTAAACTATATCAATGATTCAATGTTACAAACAGATGTTTGAATTTGTTAGTATCAATAATTTTGCAACAACTAATTACATTTCTGGAATCGGTCCATACAATTAAGAAGCCAAAAACTGAAATAAACATCATGGTTTGGAAACCGAGTGTGAAGATATATAACTTACATAAGTGGTCAAATATGGAACACTACCCAATGAAATCTGCAGGTCGAGGACTATATAGTTGAAGGACAAGCTGGCTTGTTCACCGGGTTTTATTTGGCACCTTTGCAAAGACAGGGAAAATGGACCTAGAACTGGAAGTGACCTCAAAATTGGCAATCAAAACTAGTAAGCGGACATAAAACAATGAATTGGATGTAGGACCCTAATCTCTGCAAAGTATGACCATGAGTCAGCCTGGGCATTCGGTAAAAACCGACGAATCGGTTGCTATGCAATAGTTCAAAAGTTTTATAAAAAAAGAGTGTAAAGTTTAAAACTTATTGGTACAAAGTTGCTAATGTTATAGTCTAAAGTTTTTAACCTAGCAATAAAAAAAGTTTATAAATGTTATAGTCCAAAAGTTTAAGAAACCTAGCATTAGTAGGGGGCATGCTATTAAATTTAAAAAAAAAAAAAACCAAAAACCAATAACCTAGTAGGGGGCCAAGATTTTTGTTTTTTTTAAAAGAGAATTGCCCCAAAACAAAATGCCTTCTAGGGGCATGCTTAAAAAAAAAATCCTCTACTAGGAAGGCATGCTTTTTTTTTTTTTCAAAAGACTAAAAGCCCAAAAACCAAAAGACTAGTAGGGGGCATGCTAATTTTTTCAAAAATAGAATTACCCTAAAAACCATTGCCTAGTAGGGGAATGTTTTTAATTTTTTTTAAAAAACCCATTGACTAGTAGGGGCAAGATTTTTTTTAAAACAAAGATAATTGCCCCAAAAAAATAGCCTTCTAGGGGGCATGGTTTTAAAAAACTAAAGATCCTAAACAAATTCCCTACTAGGAATGCATGCTTATTTATTCAAAAGACAAAAAGCCCCAAAACCTATTGCCTAGTAGGAGGCTCTTTTTTTTTAGAAAATCGCATGAACATAAGAATTTCAGGAGAAAAGGCGCAGAGTGAAGGGGAATCTCATCTCACATTTGCTTCTATTCATTTGTGGAGGTAGGACTTCTCGTAGTACTCCGAGGCTTAGTACCCTGTACTATTGTTGTGATTAGGTGTCTGTTCTTAACATAAGGAACATATCACTGATGGTATAGCTTATTGTAAGCATAGAGTTTATATTCTCATAATAAAATTAAATATTATAATTCTACCAACCTTCGTTTTTCGAACTATCTCATTATTCGGGTGAAAACTACAGATGAATAGAAAACAACTGCAGACAATATGAAAACGTGGTGCTTCAAGACAACTTTAGCTTACCTATCCTACAAATTTAAGAATTCTTTTTATGTATGCATTGTGATCTGTGGAACAGAAATCTAAATTAAATAATGTAGTGTTATTGCGATGCCTGAAAGTTTCTAATCTTTCTTTATTAGCCTACAGTTAGTATTGGAAAATGTAAAAACAATAAACATACTATCGAGGTACAACAGAAATCTAAATATACTATCATCCAACCAGCCGGCATCCATGTTAATATATGCATGATAAATCATATCCTTGCAAAAGCCCACAAACACACGCACACACGGTTGGCAGACAGCAAAGCCAGCAACTGAATCCATGAAAGGAAGGAAACATAATTCATCTCTTTATCCCCCTTTCCTCTACATCTCATAGAGTAGCAGTGGACAAAACAACAAACATAGCAGGGGACTGGAGGGACATGGAGCAGCGGTGTCGCATACCCGAATGACCTGCTGCTGCTGTTGAACGCCACCGATGGATCGACGACGTCGAATTCCTCGCTGAAGCAAATGCTGGATCTCGACGCAAACTACTTTGCCCTCGGTGCCGACGCGCCGCCTTGGACCCTCCGCTCCTCCAGCTTGATTCTGACTCCACCTACCACAAATGTGCATTTAGAAATCTGCATCAGAATGTGATCTGGTTCAAATTGTATTGGTACAACAGACAACCTAAATGCATTCAAAGAACCTACCAAGTGCATTCAGAGAACCTACTGTAGACATAAATAGAGTGGCTATTTTTATTTCAGAGAACCTGAATGCATTCAAGTGTTATTTTCTTCAGGTAGTGAGAAATAGCAAAACCATTTCCTATTTTCTTCATGTTCCTTTCTATAGAAGCACTACCTGCTATGTTCTTTGAATGTTATTGAAACTTGACAATACACTAAAACTTGACTGAATGTTACTTGAATGTTACACAAACTTGACTAAATGTTACAATAACTAGCAACACATGCGGATTGATGTGAATCAATTACAATCAAACAAAGCTAAAACAAAGTTTTATTCCACCAAAAAGTATGCAATCAACTAATATTAAAGATACATTGCAACTTCTTCAGTCTGTTAGATCTCTTCCCTCTAATATTTATGTTTTATTGTTAATTTTTGGTATTTTTTACAATTTAATTTGTAACTGTTAAGCAGTGCTTATGCTTCTATACTATATTCAGAAATGCATTCCAATCCCCAGCTTCTATCTCTGCTCTTGTTCCTACACTGGGCTACTGTTTCTCAATTTGTTAAACCTGTTCTCAGTTTGCATGTGAGTCTATGCATCGACAAAAACTTTGAGTTGCCTAAGCCTAAAAATAGGCGTGTCCATCAATAGGTCCCGAAATCTCGTGTAAACGCACAGAGCAAAGGGGGAAGAAAAAACCAGAGGGAGAAGCATGGTAAGGGCATGCAATGGCCACGCAAGGGCGACGCAGATCCACGTCCTCACGGCGACGGTGCCACCCCGTGAAGCAGGAAAAGCAGTCCCGGATTCAGAGAAGCACCAACCTCCTAGTCCCTCAGCCACTCAATCAGCCCCCATATGAAAAACTCGAATCCACCTCCACCCAAAATTAGAAAAACGCGAGGACGAATGGAGCTCGAATTGAATCGGAAAAACGCGACGTCGTACCTTGACCTCAACGTCGATGTCGATGGGGACGCTCCACCGCTGAGGATACGCACCGGCTAGCCTTCGCGGCGAGGACGGCGTAGGCGTGGAGGCCCGACGTGGGGCGCCGGGCGCACGACCGCGGGTCGCTCGCCGGGCGAAAACCGTACGCGTGGGGGCCCGAGGTGGAGCAGCGGTGCATGATGATCGGCGTCGCCGCGGGCGAGGAACGCGAATCGAAATGCTCGACGGCGACCTAGACCTCTGATCCACCTCCGCTGGCAAGGGGGCCATCTGGATCCGCCACCCAAAAATCGCCGCCGGCGGAATCGACGAGGATTCTCCGACGGCCTGTTGACGGAAGGGGGAAACCAAAGCGAGGAAGGAGTTTTTAATTTTTTTTAAATCGGCCGAGAAGAGAGAAGGGAAGGGTGAGTAGAAACGGTCACGGGAGGAAGCTAGAGAAGGAAAAGCGCGTGTGCGCCAGCACTTGAAGTAGAGCGCGTGCGCCAAATAAGATTAGTGGCCGACGACACGTGGGCAGTCCTTGCACTTGGCCATCATCTCCGCGGGCCGCCGGCGCCGAGAGCGTGGTGCCTCTCCTGGAAGGCACGCGACGAGATCTCGGCGTCCCAGGAGCGGCAAGCGCAGCGGAGCCTCGCGAGAGACGTCGCCGGCAGGCGCAGGAGCACCTCCGCGACGAGGTGGTCGGGCAGCGTGACGCGACGTGGCGCCACTTTCCTCTTCTTGGTTGCTCGCTGCCCCGTCTCTGTGGCCATCGCCGACACAGGAGCCGCCGAGATCGATCGGGGACACCAACACGAATACAGCGCTTTTTGGCTCTATATTTATATCTAGCTTGCCCAAATTCCAATCCACTTTTTTTCCCCAACTTTTGGTCTAAAACTTTTTCAGATCTCCCACCTGTGCGCATTTATCCAGCACAGCTTCTCCAATCACACTGCCTGTTTCTGTATTAATGTCATTTATCCTGTTTTCGCCAAGATAAATCAGGTTTTTGCCATCATCGAATTGGCCAACTGAAATGACATTGTGTTCAAGACCTTCCAAATGATAAACAGGACTCAATGTAATGCCACAATATTTAATATGACCAGCTCTATCTAAACAAACGGTATTGTTGTCGGCAGTGTAAATGGTCACCCAGTTTTGTTTTGCAACTTTCATTAGATCTTGTATCAGCGTCTTGTCACCACACATGTGCCGGCTGGCTGCAGAATCAAAATAAAAGGTGGCCTTCTTCCCAGTGATGCAGTAGAAGTACCCCTTTGCCATTTCACTGTCAGAGTCTGAAGGTAGATCCTAATGGAAATAAAATGGCAGAGGTCATTTAAACAAAAAAAACATGTATCCATTGAAATTTTGAATCTAAAGGAAGGTAAATATAAAAATGAAAGCCGTATGTAACATCAGCTTGCGTTACGAGGAACCGAAATACACTGACAAATAATGTCTTTGTTATGACCGGGAACACCTACCAGCGTCAGCGGCGCAACGCGGGAAGTGGCTAGGCGTGGAGCAGCTGAGCGGGAGCACGGTCACACGGCGAGGAGACCGGGAAGAGTTGTTAGCCGATCCACATATCTAGGATCTTTATCAATTTAATTATCATTTCAATTGTTATTTGTAATTCCTAAATAGTAGCCGGAGATTGTTAGGATTCAGGTATAAGTACTAAACACTTGAGAGTTAATGGATTAGCCAGAGATTGAGTTATCTCTCTTGCTCCCTGGCATTACTGTTCCTCATCATTCTATTGTCGTCTCCAGCGTTCCCTCGCCGTCGACCACGGCGGCACCAGCTCCTCGCCGGGGATTCAGACCCCGGCCACCGACCAGCCATTCCTACCCCCTCCGCAACTCCACGAGCCACATCAGTCTTCTACTTCATCAGGTGCTAAACTGGAGTTTGCAATGGACATTGACGTTGCACTGGAGAGCTACTCTTACTGAAGATGCAATGATAAGGCTAAATCAGAAGTAATAAAGAAGTGAAAGGTTGGACACACCAGTGTCAATGCACGACCACATCACAAGGGCATAACATATCAGTCGGCCAATGCCTCCCTAGTGGATGTAAAAACTGAGATTCGTTTATCCATATCAATATCATGTTACAGGCACAGCAATGTTTACCTTCTGGGAACGAAGGAACAGATATATTCTGAGACAAAATACACAGCATGATATATAGCATCAATACAACTCTACTACAAAATTGTCATTGCAATCGTGCAACTTCTTTGGGACTTCTCTAAAAAGAAGGCATTTATTCACATCTAATCAAGCTGCTTTGTCCAATCGAAGGGCACCCAGTCCTTCATGAAGCTAGCAATAGCTTGCTTCTGGTTATACATGGACTCATGCCTTCGGCGACGGTGCATGTCCTCCTCTGGCAACTGGAGCATCCCTCTGATGACATTCAATCCAAATCCAGCGCTGAACTTGCTTTCATCATCTATTACATGTACAAACCCACGGTCCAATCCAAACTCCACATGGAAGTAGGCAAAGTTCTCTGGGACGGCTTGCCTTAAGTTGTGGCTTGCGCTTGTCGGGATAACCTTCTTCATCTCATGCTGGGTCCATTCTTCTTCGGCTTCATCAATTGCCTGGAGTATATGTGATTAATCTCATTACAGCATAAGAACAGGATAATATTCTCAATTATGCAGGTTGCAATAGACAACTGACCTTTTTGAAGTACATTGGGGCGTTGCTTGAAACATCACAAGGGACAGGGATACACTCAATCATGCAATGTCTCCTTTGTCTGGCCAGGCTTATGACAGTCTCCATAAACACTACATCCTTGTCCTGCTGTGCAAACATCGTCAGCAGGCACTTCTTGAAGTTGCGAATCTCCCCCCAAGCATTCTGATCAATGGTTCTTGTTGCAGACTCATGCTGCCACCATTAACAAAAATGTTGATAATTTAGATTTTTAGAGACTGATTTTCTGTTCACAAGAGATGCAATAAAGAACAGAAAGTTCCAGAAAGATGGCCTATTCAAATTTCAAAGGCACAGACAAGTTGTAGCTAGTATGTACTTAGAGAGCTTAATTTCCTGAAATACAACAGGGCCTGTAAAATTGACTCACCTGTAATGGGAGAATAATACAATGCCCAGGTACAACAGGCTCAAACTGCGGTAGCATCAAGTAAGTGAAGTTTCCAATGGCAACAACTAGATGTTTTGGTCTGGATGGGTTCTCAAAGCAATACAAACATCGCTCCTTCTGAGTCAACATTTGCCTATTTGTGCTTCTCTCCTCATGTGCACCACCATTCTTTCTTTTGCCCTTTTTACTAGGAGCATCACCAAAATCATATTCATCCTCTATACTTTTAGACATACTATACTGCTTATTGTGCATAATCTTATTAGCCAAATGCAGGTCAGCATTCTCTTCTCTTCTCCTGCGATCAGCTGCACTAGGCTTCAATGTATCCCTAAAGATGAAAAATAGAATAGTGTTCAGCAGACAAATAAATTATTGGACTATAAGTGCTAATATAATATGAAATACAGTAGGAAGTTCTTTTCCCATAACAATAAAAATTTAGTTCACAGAATGACAAGTGCACGCTCATAATAGGTAAGATGAATTGGTAGTGGTTACCTGACTGAGCTCCTTCCTTTTCCATGATGTGCAGATTCTTTAGGGACAGTATCCTGATTCTCCACCAAAGCCTCCATTTCTCTCTGACAAAGGATGACAACCAGTTCAGCCATACTGCCACTAATTAAATTGACGCAAAGTGAAATTTCAGCACAACTCCTATTTCTATAGATAACAAAATATGTATCTATGATTCCTATATTGTAAGATGTTAGTTAATATATACTTTGTCCAAATGTTCTGCAATGTTGTTAGGAAAAAATACAGTTCCAGTAGTCCATACCTTCCTACCTTAGCTACATGCCAATTTTCAGAAAAATATAAGCATAGGGCTCAGCTGATGTTAGACAGATAATATCAGATCTCTATTTAAATAAAACGAGTATCTATTACTATGCATATTTACATTATTGCAATTTGCAATACAAAATAAATAATTTTGCTGCATAACAATTCACTAATTCATAAATAAAATATTTTATCAGCATTGCCACAAGAACAATACTTGAAAGACTCACCGAAAGTTGTTCAGCTTCGTCATTCTTGCCTTTCATTCGGAGCTGCAGAATCTTTGCAGCCAACTGGTTTGCATTTAGTTTCTGAGGTGCTTTCTCTGAGCTCTCCTTAAAATGCTTCTGTTCTCTGTCCCTCTGCTCATCAGCACTAGCACTAGCGGTTGAGTCATTTTTGTTCTTGTTAAGATCACTAATCTTTTCCATAAAGCTTCCATCATCAGAAAACTTATTTAAGCTTGCTACTGCTGTAGAGATAAGTTCCTGATCCTCTGAAGATATATTGTTTCTTCTCCTTTTCCATGGTACAGAATCCGGCTTGGGTTTTCTCATGGAATGATGCTGAGAAGAAACGTCACGTAGATACTCACGTCTGCCACTATCACCACCTTGGCGACCCTCTGAATTTCCTTTGGCATGCTCTTCTGAGTTAGCGTTTCCAGATTTTCTGCCTCTAATGGCATGCAAGTGAGCATGCGAATGGGCAGCTCTAGATGATGATGATGATACTGACACAGCTAAGTTGCCTAGCGAGCCCCATCTCTCTTCAACAACCTATACAGTCCAATAGTCACAAAAGTTAGTGACAAGCAAAGTACCTGAAAATAGTTCTACAAACAATATGCGGTTATGTGTTAACCTCCTCGAGCTTTCGTCCTTCACGAGCAGCTTGCTCCTTCGCACGCTTCAAAGCCTTAAGCCTCCAACTAGCACCACCATCACCCACAACAGAGGATGCAAGCAACTGAGTGCCTGCATTTGGTGGGGTAGATTCTTCTGGGTATCCAGTTCCGCTATCTTTCAGGTATGGGTTAAGTTCCTTAGGGTTTGGCCTGGTGATCTATCAATAATCAAACAGAAGGCGGGTTACTACTGATTGTCGTCAATCAACACAAGCACTCGATGGCATATGTTAGTTAGTACGGCTTGTCAAGCACTCATGGCACACAACATGTAAGAAGGTTCATCACTATTACCTGTTCATGTGCAGCCTCATCCTTCTCATCATTATCAGCCTTACGAACGCTGCTGCCCTCAGCTCGGCTGCTGCTTGCCGGCTTGAGCATCCATTCAAGCCCCATCTCCCTCCTGACCACTTCGCTTGCCTTCAACCCCTCACCATCAGCATCCTCCTCATCCTCATCCTCGTCACCGCCACTCTGCTTCCCCTTTCCCCTTGCTGTAACGAGTAGCAGTACATCATGATCAGACATCAAGCTTGTAAAACACTCGAAAGAAGAGCAAATGCTGGCCAAATCAGCAAGCATTTACCTCTCCCCCTGTCAGATTCGCTGGATTCGGAGCCGTCGTCAGAGAAGTCGTGGCGCCGCTTCCGTCGCTTCCCCCGGCGCTTGCTCCGACTGACCTCCGCCTCCTCCTCCTCGCCGATGGAATCGTCGGTGTCCGACCCCGACTCCTCATCCGAATTGTACCTCCGGCGCCGCCGGCTCCTCCGCCTGTCTTTCTTCTTGTCCCGCTCCCTTTTACTCCGCTTCGCCTGCCTCTTTCCATCGGAGGAGTCCGAATCGGAGCCGCCGCCGCCGCCGCCGCCCTTCCGGCCGGAAACGATCTGCTCCCGCGGGACGAGCTTAACGCCGGAGAGCATGCGCCGACGGCCGGCGCGAGGGTTTCGACCGGAGGAGAGAGAGAAGAAAGACGGCGGGCCTGGTGGCTTGGTGGGCTTGGTGGACCGGAGATGTCAGAACCCAAACCTTTTTTGGGGCCTGGTTGGTGATAGCAAATCTGCTAGCGGCGTGCGTGCAGTTGAGCGTAGCAGGCCGGATAACGGCCTGCATTGTTGGAGCTTTGGCCCGTTTAGTTATCGGAAGCAGAGACCCCGACAGGTGGGCCCCCACCTGCAAACGGCCTGCAGCAGGCGTCAAGCCTGCTCCGTGGTGTCCGTTAACAGCTGCTCAAATTGCGGTTGAGCAGCAATGCCAAATTGTGGTTGAGATCCAACAGCGCAAAATTAACGAATGTGCATGTTTCTACATTGACTAGTTTGTTGCATTAACGAATGTAACGGTTCCTCTATCATGACTCACCTTACATTAACAAAACAAAAAAGTATCATGCATCAATTTGTGCAAACCTGTTGTTAGTAGAATCAAGCAAAGATTTATGTCATTCAAAGATTAGCTTTAAATTGGAAATTCAAGCAAACATAGGTTACACTATCTTGTCCTGTTGCATGCAAAGCAGGGGCAAAAAAAAAAATCTAAAAAATAAGGGAAACCACTAAGTCAAAGCATATGCTCAAGATATGAGCAGGAGGATTCAAGGGAAAATTCTGTCCAGTGAGCACATGCTTGAAGGTCACTGCATTGAAATTGTTCGCTAGATATGGTTACAGATTCAACAATAGACTTGATCCTTCCTTAATTATTTAATAATTGGTAGTTTGTCTACAGGACATTCAAATAATGGTTTTATCTTTAGGACATAGTAAAAATTAATTTCTCTCACCGACACTGAAATTATGATATTTGTATACAAGACAATATAACAGGAAAATAAACTATTTTGAATTCTTTTTTATCTCAATACACAAAATGTAATACAAATTCAAATTTGGCATAGCTGTAGAACGTTATGTGCCTGCATTTGTGCTTTTTCTTGGATTTTATTTTGACTCATTCTAGCAAAACAACAATTAGTTTTAATATTAAATTATGCAAATAAATAGATAAATAGTATTAAAAATCACATGCACTAAAAAAAGCAGCAGCAGGAGGTCGGGGCCTTAGGGCGTCTCCAATGGTTACCAAATCGCTAGCTAGAAACAATTTATTGGCTATCAATGTCATTTTACAAATCGCTAGCTAGATGAGACATCTAAATAAGAAAAAAATAAACACTATAGTTGAGAGTTATGTGAGAGAGATGTTTCTAGGAGAGCGGGCTAGATTAGATATTTATTAGTCGCTAGTTATTTGAGAGTCGCTAGCTATTTGGTCTCTCTCCTCGATAGCCAATCAACATGTTACTTTTATATTATTTTTATACTTCATCTAGCTATTTATTTGTAAAGTGTCATTGATACCAATAGAATTCCTCCTCGGCTAGCTATTTGGTCACCATTGGAGACGCGCTTAGCGTCACATCGCACCACCCTCCTCGACCCGCTCTGCACGCACCAGCCCCACGCTGCACCTCCACCTCCCGATCCCTGCTCCGCCGCCACTCTATCATTTCAAACATGACTTATTTATTTTTATAAATTTCACAAAAAAAAGATTAAATAAATTAAACGGTCAAACATAATATTTGAAAATCATAAATACTTACAAATTAGAAATTAGACAGAGGTAGTATTAAGTTTTTTTATAAGTGAGGTAGTATCAAGTTAGGTGGAGACTAAGACTTGAGTGACTGATTCCTAAGTGAGCTGCTGCAGCTAAGAAAAGAATATGCGGAACAAGGCGGCTTGCTAACACGGTTACCATAATTTAATCCACGCGATAGTAATTTATGTATATATACATTATTTATCTCTAAGCAAGGCATCGATCCATAAGCACCAAACCTGGCATTCACTCCATATCATTACAGGCACCTTTAAAAGCGAGCTCAGCGAGACAACGTAGCATGTTGTGGGCTTCTGGTCTGCATATGCACCTGACTGAAATGAGGCCATTTAGAGTTGGTGTGGCTAATCTGACGGACAAACAGAGGTAACAAAATGCAATCATTTCTGTTAGTGCTGTTTCAGTTTACGGGGAGATTTTCATTCATGCTGACAAGTGACAATCCTACCATTATTATATTACTATAAATATGATACTAACTAGTTACACCTAGTTCTGCATATTTATACCACCAATTTTACCCACCCTTTCATCAACAGAAATGCCACCATCACTTCTGCACAAACATGGGGTCGTTAAGCCATGAACACACAGTTATTTTTGAGAGATCAGTTCCAACATTCCTTTCCCACACGAACGATGCTAACAACAATTTTTGCACATTTGGTTATTATCACTTTACTCGATTTGACTATATTAATGTTGGGCTGTTTTTGTGATTCCAATGGTGGGCAAATTAATTAAAACATGCCTAGCTAGCTAGAGGTACTTTTATTTTTAGCTACTTTTTCATATATTAGTGATGGTTAATAGATTTTAAATTATTTTCTTCTACTTATGTGATATTTCTAGTCCTTAAGAGCGAATATCATGTCGCTTTTATAATTAATCATTTTGGAGTAGTGTGATTTTAAATATAAATTGCCTCTGGGTTTGGAAAGTTGGGCTCTCAAATTCCTTTTTTTTCTCCCACTGAAATCCCATTCCCTTGCAATAACTCTCTCCGGTAGATCCATTTTGTTCTTACTGATTAGACGTTCCCAAAGAACTGACTGCTATAAGGCCTTGTTTTGGTCACCTAATCGAAAACAAAATGAAGACGTTCCTTAGTTAATTAGTTGCAAATTCATGTGCCTGTGTCATGGAGCGCTTACGAATTTTAGCTCTGGTGATGTACTCAGCTTGGTGTCCTTGTTGGAAGAGTTATGGAACACTGGCAGATTCACTGCCTGATCCTCCTGAGCCTTTTCCTGCAAGTCTTGCTCTTCCTCTTGGCGGGCATGCGGAGGCGCAGCGCGTCGAGCATCCTGCGCACGGTGCTGTGGCTAGCCTACCTGTCGGGCGGACTTTGTGGCCGTCTTCGATACTTGGCCACCTCGCCGTCCACGCGAGCCAGCCGCACCACCAGCTCCTCGTCTTCTGGGCGCCGTTCGTGCTTCTCCACCTGGGCGGGCAGGAAACCATTACCGCCTTCTCCAAGCAGGACAGCGAGCTGTGGAAGCGCCACCTGCTCAACTTAGTTGTAACATCCAGTCCCGGCGCACGGCCCAGGCCCACTCTACCGAGGAGTGGTCCCACCTGCGTAGTAACCCGCTTGAACTTTCGTCCTCGCTTCGTTCAAAACGGTTAACCGAAGGTTACTACGTGTCCCTGGCCCTGGTATTTAAGTCGGTTTGGAACTTCCTCAGTTCACGGTATGGTACTAAACATCTTGTTGCTACAGTGTTTCGCGGACGCTTCTGATAACTCAAACCGACCGCCCGTTTCGTGAAGCGCCCGAGAACTACGCTGCCAGCCGCTACATCCGAGTCCGGATGTACGCATACCCCGCTACAAAGTGTTCCGCCCACCGCCCCAGCCTACGCATTCATCGGCCCATTCGCGCGATTGGGCCCACTTGGCCATTTTGGGATGTTACATTAGTCACCCAAGCAGCGATCGCCGGATTCGTTGTGAGAGGTACAACTTGGCCCGACCGCCGGCTCTTGGCTGCCATGGCGGTCGTGGCCGTCTCTGGGTTCTGCAAGTACTCCGAGCGTATCTTGTGCCTCTACCTTGCAAGCCCGGCGAGTCTCAGGTTAGAGTTTTTCTTTAAGTAGAGTAGAGTGGTAGTCGTTTTTTGTATTTGTACTTGTTTTTTACCTTTCTTTCGTCTAATAAAAATCCGGCAAATCTTTTGCCGCCCTTCTAAAAAAAGTCTCAGGTCAGACGCCCTGCGTAGTTTGTCGGACGTGCTCAAGAGGCAAGCAGTGGACAGAAAGAGAGCAAGCATGACCGTTCCTGAGGCTACCACAAGGATGAAGGACACATTAGATGCAATGCCGAGAGGTGATCCGATCGAGCAGTATCCGTATTTTCCTTCCCGCCCCCGGATGGAAATGGAGAAATTGGGTAACACTATCAACAGGGTAGAAACAATCATGTCAGTGGATGTTCCTGTCAACAGGGTGGAAACCATTGTTGCTGTGGAAAATCTACCTGACATGTTCGCAGAGTTCCTATCCAAAGGCCGACCGCCGCGGGGGCCTATGAGTCGGTAGGAGCCCTTTCGGTACGGTGCTATCAATTTCTCTACACTAAAAACTCACTTGAAAATGTATTCTATCGTTCCTATAGGAGGTTCTTCCATTTCATATGGGTCCTCCTTACACGAATACCATTATGGTGTTCTACCTGGGCAGTTCTTTTGTGTACCTGTCTATGCACTCCCTTCTTCTTTTGTACCCCATCTTAGGAATGTTTCACCACGATAGCCCTGGTGCTCTTCTTTCTTGCCAAAAAGAACCAACACTATGTCACTAGCAATGTCGATATCACTGTGTCCTACATACTGCTTGTTGGCGCAATGGTCCTTGAATTGTCCTCTGCCATGATGTTCATCCTTTCTCACCAAAGCTTCATTCAAATTCCACCGCCTTCATGTAAGAAGAAGAAACAGTGGTCCCAAGTGGTAGCACAATACAACATGATAAATTGGCATTCCATGGAAGATTCCTTTGGCATGGCATCCATAAAGAAATGTATCCTTAGGTGGTTTACTGTTGACTTACTTGAGGTTGCACAAACACCTGTAATTGAAGATCACACACCGATCAAGGAGCTGATCCTCGACAATCTACTGGGCTCTGGAATAAGGAAACAATGGAACATTGCCAGCTCCCATGGACGGATTGCGCTTCAGATGTGGATGGGGAATGGTCCAGATTCTGCAGCCGGGCAAGCAAAAGCATTGGCCAAAAGTGTAAGCAGTGGTGTCGATTTCCCGACAAGTGTGCTTCTCTGGCACATTGCAACAGAATTGTGCTACTACTACTATCCTGAATTAGGTGAGGACTATCCTGAAGACTACCTCAAGCACTCAGGTGCACTCTCGAAAAAAAACCGTCCTCAAGACAACAATGGTACAAAGTCTGATGAAACAAATAAGCATAAGCAGATGAGCAGAGAATTGTCCAACTATATCATGTACCTTGTCTTCAAGTGTGATGTAATGCTTTCGTCCAACTCTCAGCTTGTACATGACAAAGCCCATAAAGAGACTAGCCTCATTATGAGACTTCAAGATACGTTAGTAGGTGCCAAGCATGTTGTCATGAAGCTTCTAAACGCCATGAAGAAGGATCAACAAGTAGCGATTCAAATGAAGAAGGATGAAGAGTTGGCCAATGAACCACGGAACTCAATGGGCATTGAAATTCAGATGCATGACAAAACGACGGACGAAGATGGTGCCACCAGCGACCACATGCGGGAATTGTCTCAAAGCGGCGCAAAGTCGTTCATTCTTGATGCTTCCCCGCGCATATAAGATGATGCGGGAGCTCAACGGCATAGAGAATGAAGGCGGCGTTGGGGCCTAATTGTTGCGGTGTGGTCCGAGATGCTTTACTACATCGCGCCTCGTGAATGGGCGCATTCCATTATGAGCATCTAGCTGTAACACCCCAGGTGTTATTTACCAGTTAAGCTATGGATTTGGACAAAAATAAGTTTAGTCATGTTTGGTTATGTTGTCAGTCGAAAAGACACGAAAAGAGTCGAATCCAGGAAGTTACACCCCCCTTGTCGGAAACCCCGATTTGAAACCCTAGTTTGTCCCCTTTTCTTTTATTTCAAAATTTATCAAGAATTTGAGGGTGGTCACAAAAGTGAAATGGTAGAGTTTTCAAAGTTGAGCAAAGTTGGTATTTTGAGTTTTCAAAGTTTAGTTCAAAATTTTAAAGTAATTATGAATTCGACAAAACTCTTTTACCCCCTTTTCTTTATTTCAAAATCTAAGCAAAATTTGACAAAACTTCCAAAAGCTAGTTTGTAGATCTTGTTGAGATCAACAAAAGATATGTACAAAGTTTTTCAAATTTCTATATAATTTTAAAAGTAATTTTGAATTTAAATTTCTTACTTTTTGACCCCATTTCAAAAAGTCCAATTTCGAGGCCGAATTTGAAAATGTCCCAATTATGAAATTTGTAGATCTTGAAATTTTAAGCAAACTTTGTTTTTGGAGATTTTTGAGTTCAGTTCAAATTTTGAGAGTAATTTGACAAATTGGAAGTTAGGGTTTTTTGCTCTGATAACCCGACGTCTCACCGGCCGCCGCCACCGTCGCGTCAAGCGGCGCGCCGCCGTCCACCGGCCATCCCTTCTCGGCGCTGCACCGAGGAGCCGCGGCGACCACGGCCACTGTCCGACCTCCCTCTCCTATAAATAGGCCTGCCATCGTCGGCTTTTTCTTCTTTTTTGAAACCGCCCGCCGGAATCACCTCCGTCCGCCGCCGGTAAATGCGCCGCCGTTGCTTCACCTTTTGCCAAACCCGCTAGCCCGGTAGCCGCGGCCTCCTTGCGGCGCATTTGGAACCCGGCCGCGACCCACCTCGCCGTCGGAACCGCCCGCGCCACCCTATATCTTCTCCGCGGCCGGTCGGACCGCCGCCGCGCTTCGACCTCGCCGTCGTCGGCTCACCGTGGTGAGTCTCCACCGCACTTCATCGCGTTTTTCCCTTCATCTTGAGGTTGTAGTCGTGATCGGCTCCTCCTTTTTCCCAGCCGACCTCGGGCACGCCGGAACACCCCATCCGCACCACCGCCGTCCCGCCGCCGGTGGCGGCACCCCTCCGTCTCGCCTTTGACGCAACCGAGCCTCGTCCCAAGTCCGCGGTGAGCTCCCGGCCGCCCTCCTTCTTTTTCGTTTTTCATTTGGTCCACCGCCGACGCCGAACGCGGCCGCGGCCGCGTCGCCGTCTTGTGGTGGCGTCGCCAGCGTCGGCCGGCGCGAGCCCGCCTCGGCCGGGCCAAGCACCAACGATAACGAAGCCGCCGCATTTGTTCAACGGGCCGACCCAACATCGTTCTATTGGGCCAAGTCCGCATTGTTCATATAAACCGATCGGCCGTGAACAGTATTGGGCCATGAATAGTCTTGGGCCGTGCAGTGTCGGGCCAGATTCAACCCGAAACCCTTTTTCTTTTATGAAATGTTTTATTCAATTTCATTTATTTGAATAGTGTCGATTTCCAAATTTCATATAAATTCAAATACTTGCTCAAAAATTCTGAAAATTTTTGTGTAGCCTTCCCATGAGTATGTCTACCCATGAAAAATATGAAACTTGAATTTTGAATACTTTTGACATGATTTAAAAATACAAATTTTAATTGAAAAATGCATCTTCCATGATTTTTAGAAAATAAAATATTTATTCAAAAATCATGAAAATTTATTTGGTGCTATTTTATGATGTGTCCTACTTGTATAAAAAGTTTGGGGCCATTTTGAGAAAGTTAATTTATTTGTTATTTTATGCTTTATTTATTTAATTGTTAAATGTGATGTTTAGTGTATAACGACTTAGGTTTTTTGTGTGACTTTTGGGTTGTCTTGTGAATCTTGGATCATACCACAATCAAATGGTCCTTGAGAACTCCTTAGGCAATGGTGATGATATCTCGTAGAGTAGTTCAACAAGTTGGTTTTGTTGGATTGCAACTTTATCGTGAAGGAAAGTTGTACTCAAGTGTTTATCATTTCATGCATTCATCAAACATCATGTTTACTTTTCCATCATGCTAAACCATGCATCATCATCTATGTGTAGAATATACGAGAATGAGTCAGATCGTGTTGATGAAGCTTTGGAGAAGGTGTTGATATGGTTCGCGATGATCAAGCTTCGGAGAAGATCCATCTGTCGACAAGGATATTATCAAGTTTGACGTCGACAATCTTTCTATGGAATCTGACTTTCCCTGCCACACAGGCAAGCCCCGGTTCATTTAAACGTTCCTTATGTTTTACAAGTTTTATATCACCTTTGCTTTATATACTTTGCATTAGGTGATAGGAGTTGTGTGATAACCTAATTGATGCATTATCCCTCCTTGATTATTTCGATATCTACCTTGATAGCCCGTTTTGGTAAAATGCTTAGAAATGCTTAGCCATACTAAAATAGTTAGACTTTTGAGTCAAAATATGACAAGTCTCTTATGATAGCCCGAATGGGCATTTGATGAACAAGGATGTTATATGATGAAACCATACTTTGGGATATGGTATTAAAATTTGAGACCGGTCGGGTAATTTGCACCGAGAATGGAGTCTCGGTGTAGTATTTCCGGCTTGTCGATTAAGGACCGTTCGTTGTAAGCAATGTGGATCGAGACTTTGGAACGCAAAGCGCGCGCTGAGGTCTTTTGACCAATGGCACGCTCGTCGGGCGTCGCCCGGGACCAGTCGAAACTAGTATCGACCACATACTCGGGTAAGCCCGATCTTGGGGGTGTCAAATCGAAACGCATACAACCCGCAAGACCGGGAGTGGAGAGATGGCGGGAGTAGCGTGTACACTCGTGGGTTAAAGTCCGGATGCCACGTGGGTTAGATTCCCAAGGTGTGAGGTGTCATTGTGTTTCTCGGGTGGCGTAGGACGCGGTTCCGTTTTGAGTATCCAAGAAAGGGTTGATATATGCAAGCTTAAGTGCTACATATGTCGTGTGGAAAGAACTCCCCAGCTGGGTTAATCGATTTCGAAATCGCCGTGCTTCTCGGACATGGAGACTCGGTTTCCCCCTTACATCGTAGATTAATTATGAAACTATGAAGAGTTGGACTAAGTGATGGAATATCTATGAAGTTGTGCTCTAGTGTAAGATCACCTAGAGTAGGTGAGAAACTAAATTGGGATTAAAATATTGAAAGTAAGGATTCATTACTAGTAAGCTTTTCTGCAAAAAGAATTCTTGACTCTTGCTAAAAGCCTTACCTTGAATCCTAATAGACCAACATTCCTGAGTCTTCTCCTATTTTCTTTAGTCGGGTAAGTCTTGTTGAGTACTCCCGTACTCAGGGTTTGTTAACCCTTGTTGCGAACTCGACTGACATTTGTTTAACTAAGGTTATGTCGGTGGGCTCGACATGATCCGGTGTCTTCTAGTTCTACCTAGCTTCTGCAAATAAGTTAAGTTTACTCAAATGTAACTTATTCACAATTTGTAAAATTAATGTTATTATTCTTCCGCACTCTGATCTATATTTTTGTAACAAATGTTGTAATGTTGTAGCTACTCCTTTGTTGATCCTGGTATGAGTTATCAACGGGGCTTCTTAAGTTATCGGGTGTATCCGCGGTTGTCGAGGTCTTTGGGACAATTGCCGAGGTCTTTGGGATAATGGCAGTGTGTGGGCTCTTAATGTATATTCTAGGTAATTAGGAGATTCATTACACTAGCCACCCGGTGGGGAGTTCTTATCCACGTTCATGTTCTTCTCTTAATGTATATTCTAGGTCCTTTTCTACCTACTTCGGTACCCGAGCTCCTGACTAGTGCAATTGTCTAGTTTCCTACGCCTCTGTTTCTACAAAGTTTACGCTTGTTAAAAAAAAAGTGGTTTATTTGTAAAGCAACTTTTGCTTATCCATTTCTTTAAGTTCATTGTGCGAGCTATGGATCTTAAAACCTCTGTGGAGAATTGCTGCCGATAATGTGTTATCCTTCGATGTACAAAGTCTTGTTTGCACTACAGAAGTCTCCCACCCGTTGGCTCGTGACTTTAGCGGCGGGAGAGATGGGAATCAAGGGGAAGCGGATTAGATCTCCCTTGAAAAGATACATATATACATGCCCAGGGCGGAGTTTCGACAAAAATTTCAATAAACCGGTGTAAAGTCCGTGACTTTGAGTGCATGTAGGATGTAGCACTTTCGGCGAGGACATCTACACGGCGGAAGCAAGCTATCTCGTCGAGTGCCAAAGCGCGGGCACTCGGGTCCAAGCAGTCTCGTGCAAGCGAGATGGAGCATTTGCAGTGGAGTGCCCACATCATGCACTCGGCAAATAATTTCATAAAAATAAAATAAAAAACCATACCGCGTGATTTGTCAATTTGGTAAAATCATCATAACAACAAGTGCATGTTTTGTACTCTTTCCATCTCAAATTTGGTAAAATCATTAAGCGCCGAAGAAGCGAACCATCACGAGGTCAAGATTATCATATCAAGATCCGCCTTTGATAAGCACGCCAAATGCTAAGATCTTAAGAGGATCAACATATCTACATAGCAAACTCTCATTGCCCAATGCCGAGGAAAGCTTATTCTAAAAGTACCATAGTCACCACCGCCACCCTTTGCCGTAAAACGGATCCCACATCAACAAGGATCAACGTATTGAAGGAGAAGGTGGGATCGGCTCCTCTCCTTTCTCCGTCCAATCACGGGGAACCCGGCACTCCCTCAGCTTTCAAATTACGAGCCATGGTGTTGGCACGATGGTAAGCCATCATGACCAATTGAAGGAGAAGGGAAGCACGTGGAACATTCCAAGTAATTAACATAAAGGCCATTGTCGTCACCAAGTTTTTTCTTTCTTCCGACGTTCAAATCTCTACCGATTCGAGCATATGGATCTTCAAACGCTCTAGTCATCCGAGCATGAGAGAGCTATTGATCTTGATCTCTCGTGGAGAATTGTGGAGAGCGAAGGTGCCGATAATGTGTTATGAGTAGAATTACTAGTAACAATGATGGAGACCATAGAGTAGCAAACAAATAGATTAGGCGTGTCTTTATTCCATTGATCATCGATACATATATACATGGTGAGGAGCGGATCCTTTTCATCATGAGGAGGGAAGCCTTGCCCTCGGTTTCTCTTCGCCCTCTCCCTACCCCCCCAACCGAGCACACGGATCAAGAAAGGATTTACGGTGTAAATCTCTCGGGGGGAAAGTATCCGATGCCTCAAGCCTTATGTAGGAGCGTCGAGATGAAGTCTCCCACCCGTTGGCTCGTGACTTTAGCGACGGGCAAAGGGGAATCCAAGGGAAGCGGATTAGATCTTTCCACCGTATAATCGTCAAAAATTGTTATTTTCCACGATAGGATCTTCGGCGTGACCAACACTTTCCACGACGAGGGAGTCGAGGAAGGCATCGCAAGACTCGAACCTAGACTTAATCGGGGGTAAGGATATATAAAAGTGGAACAAGGATATAGTAAATGCAACAACGGTAGCAAAAACAATTCCTATACTTAAT
The DNA here is from genome assembly GCA_015847255.1 of Hyparrhenia diplandra. Taxonomy (NCBI): domain Eukaryota; kingdom Viridiplantae; phylum Streptophyta; class Magnoliopsida; order Poales; family Poaceae; genus Hyparrhenia; species Hyparrhenia diplandra. The sequence goes on from JADLZK010008388.1 coordinate 68,476, forward strand.
GCATCAAACATGTAATGGACACAAGTCATATTTTAATTAAAGCATAGGAAAAAAATGCGGTGATTTCCTTTGGAGAACGAGGGGGGAAGTGCCGGAAGCTCGCGGGTCCAAGAGGGGGCGGAACTCCTTCGGATTGGACAGGTGGGCGCCACTAGGGCTGCTCTAGCAGGTGGGTCCGCGAGATGAATGTCCATGCAATTCATATGTAAGAATAAAGAATGCACGAGGAACTGAGTACGTGATCCGGTCCATACACACATGCATCAAAGGTGTCTGGATGTAAAACAAGCGACTTTTGGAATCAAATGCAGCACACTTGGACTCGAAAGCTTATCAAATTATCTACAACTTCACTTCAAATTAGAGTGCCCCGGACTATGAAAAACAGCGTGTCACCGACATTTTCATCCGTGAGATGCCCAGCAGGTAAACCAAACTTCAACCAACCCTTATTAAGAGAAAGTTCAATGTAAACATATCAACAAAAGGCACAAAGGGCAACAACTAACTAAGCATCCCAAGAAACACCATCAGGTTCTAGGTAGAAAAGAGCAACAATAATAACGGTCATATAAAATTCTGCAATTACAGAATTTTACCTCGTGATTTGTCAATTTGGTAAAATCATACGGATGCTATTAACAACAAGTGCATGTTTTGTACTCTTTCCATCTCAAATTTGGTAAAATCATACAACCCTTCACCGTAAGAACAATTTTCAAGCACTTAAAGAAGTCGAACCATGCTAGAGAATAGAACCGAAAAAGAAAGGTCAAGATTATCATATCAAGATCCAACTAATTGCTTACTTTGATAAGCACACCAAATGCTAAGATCTTAAGAGGATCAACATATCTACATAGCAAACTCTCATTGCCCAATGTCAGGCCGCGGGGAGGCCGGATCGAAGAAAGCTTATTCTAAAGTACCATAGTCACCACTCACCACCACCTTGTCGATGACAAGACGCGTAAAACATCCAGATCCCACATCAACAAGGATCAACAAAACTAGTCTAAAACTAGGAAGGGAAAGAAATTAGGTGCCTACACACTCTTGCTGGTTCGATAACTATAATGGCGCCTGAAGGAAAACGGATCGGCTCCCGCTCTTCGTCTGTTTTTGCTCCGGTAGTAGTAGAGATTAGGGTGACCCTAGAGAAATCAATGCGTACTCCCTCCGTTTCAAATTATAAGACATGGTGATGACATGGTGATATGGAAACCCTCTTCTAAGGGGATTTGTACTACAAAAGAAGCCTTCAAATTTCTTAACAAAAATGAAGTGGTTCATCTACCCTCAAGTGGGCCCGATCTATCTCTTTACAATGCAGGAACATCCTCATGAAAGCCTGGAAAAGTAAAACTCTTCCACACCTTTGATTAAAACCTTTACTTGGAGACTTATTAGAAGAGCTTTAGCAGCTCTTTAGCAATGCAGGAGAAAGCCTGGGTAAGTTCACCTTTGCTACTTGGAGACTTATTAGAAATAGAGCCTAATTGCCCCAGGTGTTCTATGATGGAAAATGATTGCCATCTTTTCTTCAAATGCGATTTTGCTAGGTGATAGGTTCTAACCCGATGTTAGAACGAGTTTGGCCCGATCTTCACGGCAGTAGGTCTAGGAACTATGAACTTACTATATGTATAGCGGAAATAAGATAACTTGTTGCAAGGCAACAACAAGAACAAGATAAACTTCGCTGAAGAACAGCGTGGATAACTAGCTTTATACCTGGCCAAGGTTGGATGCGACCAAGCGACGGGGAGAGAGGCACTGAAACCGCGAGGACTTCGACTCGATCTCCAAACGACCGCAGAACCACAACCGGAGCCAATCCACACAAGACGTGGCAGCCGTACTGGAACCCGTAGAGCACGAATTAGTGGATCTCAGAGAGTTCTCTTCACAAGTCCAAGGAGAACGAGGAAGAACAAGGGTTGAGTAAGACACTCTGGCAGCTCGGCTGCGAAATCACTTGGATTAATCTCAAATCATCAAAAGTTGTTTGGTAGCTTACACATAGGGGTATTTATACTAGGAACAACCCTCCTAGGTGGGTGGAAACACGAAAATAAATTGGACTCGTCGACCATGTGAAAGGGAAACCTCGGAATGGACTCCAGAGCTGATTCCGCATGGCTGTTTGACTTCTGCGCAGTCTTCAGTGTTTCGATCATAACTCCTCCTAGGAATCTTCAAATGTTGTGCGACTAGATGCGTTTGAAAGCTAACTTGATAATATTTCACACCATACCTCTTGCTTCACGAAGTGTTGTATATTGGTACAGTTTTGCACGAACATTATGCAGACTGTTGGCCTTCTGACCAGTCGACACTAAAACTGGTCGGGCGCCACGATGAAGTATCCACGCTAGTCGGGGATTGCACCATTGGAAACTAGACTTGAAGAACTTTCTAACAAGTGCTCATTCACCTTCATAGCTTTTGGGAAACAAAAGTTATGACTATTTCTTTCTGACTGTTCTGCAGGACTGGTCTTGCTCGAGCTTGATCCTTCTCTATGTTCACCTCCTTGTGGGTTCTTGTTATCCTCCTTGGTGAACCTGAGCAATAGCAACATATACAACTTAGATAGTATATAATTCTCATTAATGTTTAGTTTAAAATCATAAAATAGCGCGTGCACCTTATGTTGTATTTCTTTAGCTCGATTATGAGCAATCAGTCCAGATAGGACTTTGTTGATTGATGTAGTGGTCGGAGAAGTCACTGTGGTGGTCGACGAGGTTGCTGAGGTCGTCGACGCTGGCGTGGTCATATCATCCTCCCTCCCTTGAAAAGGAGTCGTCCTCGACTCTAACTCTTGTTGTACAAATAATTGTGCAAGGCGATTGACTAGTAGTGTTGTGACAACGTCTCGAGCTTCGTCTTCCATCATCACAGCAAGGTGTTTGAATCTATAATCATACAAGCCAAGTAGTAGTCTTGTAGGTGGAAACATAAATGATTTGAAATCAAGTTTAGCTTTCACCTTGCATCGATGCTCTGAACAAATCATAAACCTTGATTGCCTTGGCATGGTCACATCATCAGGGCTGTTTGGTTTTCTTTCTCTCCTGCTCTCAAAACTTCTTGCTTTCCAAATGAGGATGATGGAGTACAAAATATTCTTTCAAACATAGTTACTCCATCCCTGAGTCAAACTATCTTTGACTCAATCTTAACAACTCTATGGTATATATGGATTGCACGGAATGACTTAAGGTTCAGAAACAAAAAATGGACTGTCAATCAGATCCATTATTATGCAGCAAACTCTCTTTTACACACTCACATTGCAGGATTGGAGACTAATGCATGTGCAGGTGATCAATCAAGCCACATGTACAACTTTGCTCAAAAAGAGATGTCGATGACTAGTACACAAATCAAAAGTCTTGTGTCCAATGAACATATTCAGTGCTTCACTGATGGCTTCTATCTCCAGACAATGATGTCTACATTGAGAGAGAAGTTGGCTTAGGAGTGCTCATTTATGACAAACCTAAAGGTTTCAAATTTCTAATTTGGGCTAAGGCCCAAAAGTGCTCCTCGGTTCTTCAAGCCGAAGCTTCAGCCTTTCATCTGGCAGCAACCATTTGCAAGAAGTTATCATACCAAAATGTCTGTTTCTACACAGACTGTCTTCAACTTGTCGAATACTGCAACAATGGAAGCCCCAACGATGTTTCAGATTGGAGATTACACCAATTCTCTCCAAGTATGCACTCTCTATGTAAAGACATTGCTGCAACAATAAGCAAAATTGAAAGATCAAACAATCTTGTAGCACATAACCTTTCTCATCAAGCTGCTACTCAGCTATCTTCTTGTAGTAGGCCCACTCTACAATGTCATAATTCCCCTCACAAGTCTGAATGTCCTCTAGCTTTCTTGAGGGATATTGTACTACAAAACAGTTGTAACATCTTGGCAGTTCATTGCCAACCAATGTAATAATATTAAGGGCTAAGACCCCGTTCTATTGTCAATTTTTTTCTAGATATGTTTCTTTTGCTATGTATTTATACTATGTCTAGATACATTGTAAAACAAACATATCTAGAAAAGTCAAAATGTCTTATAATTTGGAATGGAGGTAATACATGTTTGCAGGAGCGGATCTAGAAACGTGATCTCAGGGAGGGCTAATTAGTTTAGAACCAACTATTTTAGGCTAAAAGTCAAGAATTTGCATGGTTAGAGAAGATTTGCATGTAGAAAATTTATCCTCCGCCTGGGCTATAGCCCCTAGCCCGGGGCGTGGATCCACCCCTGCATGTTTAGATTTAGAGTTTTTTTTAGGGAGTTTAGAGTTTTTTTTTTTTTGCACTGTGCGTGCCGCACACAAACACCATGGTGTCCAAGGCTGTCTAGGGTGTGCTTACGAGAGGAGCACTGAGGGAGTTGGTGTTGTACAAACATACTTGTGTGTTACTTTTTTTGAGAATGACACAGTACAACGCAGACACTCATAACACGCACGCACACTCACCCCTATGAATATACGCACGTAAACCCTACCCTTATGAGCACCTCCGAAGGACTAGGCAGCCGGCAGATCTGGAGATTCTCGAAGTCACCATAGGCGCCTCGTCGTCGATGGGAACGTCGCTTACCACTTAAAGCATAACGCCGGAAAATCCTAGAAAAATTTTCAGGAAAAGGTGCGAGCACCAGGATTTAAACCCTGATAGGTAGCGTCCCACTGGACCGTCTACCATTTGACTTAAGTAGAGATTAGGGCGACGACAGCTGTGTGTAAAATAACCGAACCGGTAACCGCGTACTGTACAGTGTGAAAGGTAGGGAAACAAGTCCGCGGACCCACGGTGGCCCGTGTATCGATCCGGGCCCGCACGTGGGCCGAATCCTATAAGAACAAAGGGCTCCACCTGCGCCCCTCCTCCCTCCGTCTTCCTCCCCCCCTTCCCTTCTCCCCCGACAGCGAACTCGGGACTCGCAATCGCAACCGAGAAGGGAGAGAAGAGAACTCGTCGCGACGAAGCTGAGGTGGTCCCGAATCAGAGGTTGAAGAAGGGTGGGTTCACGAGCAAGCCAGCCTGCCGCCTGCCGCCTGCCGCCTGCCGCCACCATGAGGCGTGGCTCGAGGAAATCGTCGTCGTCTGCCGCGACCGCCAGCGCTGGTAACGCCCCACCCCTGGATCCCTCCCTCCTTCCCTTAGTTCCTTGATCGGCTCGCTAGTTCCCAGGCAGCGCGGATGGGGTTCTTGTTTTCCCAGGTTGGATGCGCTTGTTGTTTCCTCTGGAAGATCCAATCTCGAGGCTGCGCCGTGCTGAAGCGCACTCGATGGTTCGATTTTTTTTTCGATTGTCTAATTTGGGATTTGGGAGCTATGGATCGTCCTTTTCGGGATTGGAAGCGTTTGGGTCAGATTCCGGTTTTTCTTTTGGCGATTTGGCGTTGTGGCGTTGTGGTTGCGAGAGAAGGGTGTTTGAATCTTGGATTGAACGTGATGTCGAATTCGCTGTGGATTCCTTCATCTGATGATAACAGATTTGTCTTTCTTGTAAAGATGATGCAATCTTCAGGCCTATTCTTTGCCGACCTATGTGAATTTATTTGTATGTGAAGATACTAAAGAGCAAAAACTTGCACTAATGACCCAATTTACTGCATCTCTTGTGATTTCTGGACTATGGGAACCTTAGATTGTGGTTTTAGGTGTGAGATGTATGTGTTCTTTTTCCTGAAATGAAGGAAGTATTTGTTAGTTGCTATCACTGTGGTGGCCATATGACCTTTGTGTGGCGGTAATGAACTACGAGAATGGCTTTCTTTCTATAATTATAATTAATCTAAATTGTATATAATCACTGTTAACACTAGCTCGACATTATGCTCTTTTCCTGCTTTCTCACTTAACTCAGATCCCCTTATGCTGGCTCATGTCCCAATTGACTAGTTTGCCTTTTTTCTTTGCGCATGGGCATTTAATTAGCTCTCATGATTTCACAGAGACTTTCTCTAATATTCAATTACACTCCATGAATCCTAGAAGCTTAATAAAGTTCTTATCATGTAAATATAAGTTCTTTAATTAATTTTAAATAATCTACCCATCAGCTGATCTTGCTTGGTTAGTTTTAGTTTTCATTTTGTTTTTACTACATCTACCAATGCAGTTACTGTTCTTCAATTGCATTAGAGTAGGGGATAACGTGCTCTCTGTTTTAGGGTATGAAATATATGAATGAATACTGAACAAACAATTATATTTAGGTGCGGAACAAGTAAATGAAAAACAAAACAGAAAAAGAAAAGGAGTCAGTACAGACCTGACCAGCAGGAAAGCACAACGTGGTGAGCTGCACTGATTCCTTTTCTTCTTCAATTAATTGTCAAATTGCTTGTTCTTATCTGTCTTAGTGTGCTAAGAGCCTAAAAAGTGTCATGTTTTTATTTATTACTGCATGCATTTTTGTGTCCCTAAAAAAAATGGTTTGTTCCAACTTCCAAATTATGTTCTTAGGCTAACCTTAAGCCTCTACAAAGTGCTATGATGTCTTCTAACCAAATTGACCCTGCAATGCACAATGTGCACATGACGGACAAATAATATTTGACTTGTTTTATTGTTTCCAATGGATGGGTGGGGCCTCATATGATATTTGAAATTTTGGGCCGTGTTATTTCATTTATGTCAAGCTGTTACTCTCCTTCTGTAATTTCTGTTTCTTTCGAGCTATCATCTAGAAACTTGACTTATCTAATGTACACATGTAATTACTGCCATCAACTTAATTTAGTCATCTATATTTCTGTTTTCTATTTATCCGTTTGTGAACAACTTAATTTTGTCATCTATATTTTTGCTTTCTACTTATCTGTTGTGAACATTTTCACTATTATTTCCAGGCCCTACTAAAGCAGTTTCCAAGGAATTTGAACGGATTGATCAATTTTTTCTATACTTATGCAGATAGCTCATCTGGCATGATTGAGTAAGTTTTTGTCTAGTGATTCTCAATGTTTTGCCATTTTATGTATCACATGGGTGATGAGCAGGTTCTTTTTCTTGTTAATGAATGTGCTTAGCTAATAGCTCCATCTTTGTGGCAACTATATCATTCCCAACTAAACATGAATGCTTACACTACTGCAACTCTGAAATGCTTTTTTATTGTACCATGATATCAAATTTTTCAAATCATATTTTGCATATTTGTTCGCAATTATAAAGTAAACCCAACAAAGAAGCTTTAAATATAATTGCTACTGTAGGATGGACCACATTGTAGCGAAACATGAATGATTACACTACTGCAACTTTGAAATGATTTTTATTGTACCATGATATCAGATTTGTCAAATCAAGATAGATTTTGCATATTTTTTTCGCAATTATAAAGTAAACCCAACAGAGAAGCTTTAAATATAATTGCTACTGTAGGAAGGACCACATTAAGGGCAGTAACCTGTTGGTCAGTTAACTGGCTTTGAAGTTCTAGCTGGTAGTATTTTTTTTTTGTTTTCATATGGTAACTTTATTCAGATTTATCATACAAACCATTTGGAGGTGTTGTCTACCGAAGCAGCACATAGTGGCTGTCTTATATAGGCTCATTTATATAGCCATATATCTCCTTGATAGATTTCACAAGATCTGGATATGTTGTTTTTTCAAGTCCTATGCTGTCTGAACTCCGCCCTCCCCCCTTCTTAATTACTCACTTGATGTGCCCTTAAAGTTGCATGCACTACAGAGCTTGGAGAGGCATGTCAGTTATACTAATGCAACGTTACTGATCGTATTTTTTTTTCTCCTGCTGGAACAGCCCAGAAGGCATTGAAACACTCTGTTCTCACCTTGAAGTTCCCCACACCGATGTTAGGATTCTAATGTTAGCATGGTATGTCATCTGTTCTCTAAAATTTCCAATGTTATTTATTTCTTTCACAAATACCTAATAAATCCTATTTACAGGAAAATGGGCTGTGATAAGCAAGGTTATTTTACCTTGGTATGCATTACACACTGCTATTCAAGTGTTCATTGAAGAACTTGTTTTATTTCTAATAGTAAAGGATTGTCCTATGCTTTCAAGTGTTGACTAATACATGCTTGTATGTTATCAGAATGAATGGAGAGCTGGCCTGAAAGCACTTCGAGCTGACAGTATCAGTAAACTGAAGAAAGCATTTCCAGAACTGGTTCAAGAGGTGATTCTGCCTCCCCAAATATTATCTTATGTTCTAGTGAGCTATGCATGTGAGAGATTTAATTTATGGAGTGAAATTACTTTGTATACAAGAACTTCTGTCTAACAGATATATTATAAGAATTGCCACCTTGTGATTCTGATATTTTTTTGTTCAAGACCTTGCTGACCGCTTTCATATATTTTGTAAATCCAGGTTACAAGGCCATCCAATTTCCAGGATTTCTACATATATGCATTTCGTTATTGCCTCACAGGTATTGTTGGTTGCTATAACTCCAAAGCAATGTGATTAAAGTGACTCCTATTTCTGTCAATTTTCATAATGGTTATATTTCCTCAGAGGATAAGAAGAAGTGTATAGAAATACCAGTTGCTTGTGAGTTGCTGAATCTAGTATTGGGCTTGCAGTTCCGCCCTCAGGTTGACAAGCTTAATAATTACCTAAAGGTAAACTTTTTTTTCCTGTGCTTCAACTCATCATTTCTTCATGGAGGCTTGGTGCTTAATTGACATGTATATTTGAACTGTGTTTCAGTACCAAAATGACTACAAGGTGATAAGCATGGACCAGTGGATGGGATTTATTCGTTTCTGTAATGAGGTCATGTTTTGAACATTACCTATGTTTCGTCATTTCATTTGTTTAGATTTAAAAGAATAGCTCAAACTTATAATCCTCTTTGCAATGTTAGTATTTTCTTTATGCTGTCATTGACACTTGGCATTTGCTTTTTCTAATGCAGATAAACTTCCCATCACTTGACAATTATGATTCAGACCTTGCTTGGCCTTTGATTCTAGACAATTTTGTTGAGTGGCTACGAGAAAATAAAAGCTAGATCTTCTATTCCTGTGGTGGTGAAGATGTCATCCAAAATGTAATATTCAAGAATGTAGGTGACTATATATGTCATTGTTTACATTTGTATAAGACGTCAATTTTGGCCCACGCACTTGTATATACTACTTTACAGTAGTGCAAAATCACTGATAATGTTTAGTAGCAATTTTGGGCAGCCGTGTTCCATTCCACTTGGCTGTTCGAGTTTTAGCCTTATTTACAAATATGTCAACTACTAAAAACCGTTGTCCAAAAAAATAGTAAAAAAAAAAAACAGCTTAAATTTGCAAGCATAAGCAGGGAATTATCCTTTTGTTTCTATGTATGCTCATTATGATTTGCTATGCTGTAGTTTCAGCACCCTGGAGGATTTAGAGGATGCAGATTCGGCTTGTTTCCAATTGCTTTGGTGGAGGCTGCTCCCAGAAATTATCATCGAGCCTTCTCGTGTCACCTTTTGATTTTGCACATGTTTTTTTAAACTGGAAACGGTCTGCATCTGTCTGGAAATTTTGCATCAGCATGCTATATTTAATCATGTTATGTTAAATCAGTCTTGGTATAGTATTTTAAGAGCTTGCAAGTTGCAAATATTTCCATTGGTTATGTAAAAAAAGAAGAAACTGCCGAGTTCATTGCACTGGCACATGCTGATTGTTTCGAAGCAGGAAGGGTAGTTCCAAGCTGTACCTGAACTCACTGTAAACTCGCTTTGGCATATATTTTAAAAGGATGGAACCTCTGGTTTCCCCAGAAGGGGGAAAAAAAGTGTTACAAATTTGAGCATTGCACGCACAGCTTTGTCCGGGCCAGGGGCCCAGGGCCGGGGCCAGCACAGAAGCAAGATAAAGTATCTGGAATCTATCCTTAGAATGAAGGATACTTCTACGTTTGGTTTGTTTTCTGGGGCTCCAATTCCTTTCTTCGCTCCAAAAATGACGCCATTTTGCCTTAGGAGCGGGAGGAATTGGTCCTGGCTAGTGACAGGCACAGGTGCCCCTAGTTTCAGCAAGATTGGGAGTGTTCCCGCTGTGGGGAGGGGGCCATAGATTGGATAGAATTGTCCATGATGGGCAGCTGCACCGATAGCTGATGTCATGATTGATAGATGTGGTAGAGATAGAACAAAAAAATTCTCGCTAGCGAGCCTCCAAAAGCGAATGTTCTCGCACACTCCTCCACCTACATACCTACGCCATTTTAGACGCCCTAATTTCTCTAAGTTGTCTCTATGTCACGCGGTCTGTACATGGGTCTTTAGCAATAGTGTTTGAACTATATTTGCACATATTTTTCCTCTCAATCCTTCGTCGGCCTTTGTTTACACATTTTCTTCCTCCCAGACTTCTCCCAAGTCCCTTCTTTCCTCCAACCTTCTCCCAACGTTCGGCTGTCCATGCCTTGGCAAAGCGATGCCATCAGGAAGTCGCACCTGACCTCGACCACTTTGCATTAACTCCCTTCTTCCTCATGACCTTATCCCAATGTTAGGCATACCGTGCCTTGGTAGGGCGGTGCTATTAGGCAGCTGTGTTTGACCTTACCGCTTTGCATTAGTCGTACCAATCATGCCTCTGCCTCACCAACCTCGTTTCATATAACTGCCCTTGTTGTGTCCCTACAACAAGGCTTGGCTCTGGTGATACATGAATCAGATGGCCCGACTAAGCTCCTCATCGTAGCTAAAGTCATCATGTCTATGCAGTGGCAAAGATCCCCGCCCTCCTCCCGTGTTCCCCGTCTTGCGTCATTGTGGCTAAGTAGCCATCATTGCCTTCTACCGTTCTTTGAGTGGCCAACAAGCATGGCTTGTGCCCAACAAACTAGGAACGTCGTCCATGCCCCCCCCTCTCTCTCTCTCTATGTATATATAATTTGGATTCGATACTTGCAACCAAACAAGTAGGTGAGATCGTATATCATCCTCAAAACCGAGACATAACCATCTCATCTCCCACCAAACTAATACCGTGGTGCCCCATGTTGAGGCCTTGTTTGAACGCGCAGGGCTAATTGTTAGCGAACTAAGTTTTACCGCTAGCTCACCAAACACAGAGCTAATAAGTGGGCTAATTTGTTAGTTAATTTTATAACTAGTTAGCCAACTATTTTATCTCAACTAATAACTAGTCCTTGGGCTCCTAGGCTCCTAGCTGGTGCAAATAGACCCGATAAGTGAGTAACAAACAGCATCCTCTCGCATGACATTCTGTGTTGTTGCGCTAGGTACGCGGTTCACGTCAGACTCTAGCTCCCCTGGCAAAGTGACCTCCACTGACCACTGGTCAATGGCGATGCACTCACCCTAGCCGCCAGGAGCACCCATCCTGCGTAGAGGCAGCCTGGCTCGGCTGGGCGCCGGCGCCTGGGCCTGGCCAACTCATTCATTCACTCGCTCGCCAGGCACGTCACGTACGGGTACAGCCAGCGCAACCCGAGGTGTTCCCGGCACGGACCGCCTTCTGCTCGGCTGGGGGCCCTGCCGTGCCCTGTCCTGGAACGGACGGATCGCATCGCACCTGGCACCTGCCTCGCCGCGCCCCACGCCGCACGCGCGTTTAAGGCTTTATTAAGCCCGTGCCGGTCGCCTGCCGGCAGCAGCGGGGCTGGCGCGTCGCTTAACCGCGCCGGTTTGGCATTGGCACCACCACTCGTGAGTCGCTGCTGCCCTCGTTTGGCAGCAAAGCCGCTGGCGGCGGCAGCCGAGAAGGAGAAGGGCCGTGGGCCGTGACTGGCGGCCTGAGGCGACGCGAGCGCAAAGCAGGTGTTCCAGTTCGAGGTCTGTAGCTGTAGCCTGTAGCCCTGTAGGGACGGACGGACACGCACACGGACAGTGCGGTCGGTCTACTCTTATCCATCCGCGTACGACCGAGCGAGCGTGCGTGCGGGCGAACCGAAGACTCCGTCGAAAAGCAGCAGCAGCCAGCAGGTGAGGTGAGGTCCCTTTCTCCTTTTGGCTGTCAAAAAGGGGCGGAGGTCGCGTCGCCGGCCGGCTGGCCGGTCGATCAACCTCGATCCCGGTCCCGGCACCAACCAACTTTGACCGCACTGGTCGTCTCGTCGTCGTTTAATCGTGCCCGCGCCGCGATGGCTGCTGGCTCGAACCGAAACGCTAAAATCCTGACCTGGCTGGCCCTGGCGCCTTGCCGGTCCGGCCCGGTCAGTCCACTCCTCGGTCACCATGTCAAAGCTCGCCGAAGAGAAAAGGCGTCGGTCCCTGCCCTATCCACCTCACGCGCATACAGGCAATCATCCATGCCACGTTTGCAGTTCATCAGGACGGTAGGTTTCCATTTCCACAGTTCGTACTGCCACGCAGGGCCAGGGCAGGTACATTGGTTGATTGATACGACGATTTCCAGGCATAATATTATTCCTTGAGACACGTATCGAGTCTCTCACAACTATGCTACGAGTGTGCGCGTGTTTGTTTTTTTGAAAGTTCTAAAGACACGTGTCCACGTTATACACTTTTGGAAAGTGGCAAGTTTGTTTGAGCCATTGGGGTTAGAAAGCGAGGTGGTCACATGCCATGCCATCACACCACTCCATTGGTCCAGCAAGGAAAGAAAGCGTGCCCAAAAAAAAAAAAAAAGAGGGACAAAATTGAGACATTTACAGCTGCACAGCGGATTTGGGGGTCCACTGGATCCGCGTTCGGCAATCAGCACCCTGTGCTAGCGCTATTTCTCTAGTGCATAAACGAGCATACCTTTTTTTTTGGCAAGGCAGAAGGCGCACAAAAATAGCAAAACCGTTAGGCACGCTCGTATCCTCGTACTAGTAGCCAATTTTGGACAATCCGTGTACTACTAAAAAAACAGCTGGAGCACGGGCGTGCTAGCTGGCAGTGGCGGACGCTGACGATCTACTACTGCTAGGACTAGAAAGTGGTCTAATTTCTATATACAAAATAAAATTATTTTCGTTCTCTTCTTCGTTAATCCATTCCTCTACTACAGTAAGTAAAAGAGCAAGTATAATAACAAAATGTTGAGGTGGAGGAGAGAGAAGAGAAAAGAAGTAGGCTATATAAGTTTAGAGCCGGCTTAGATACAAAAAACAAGAAGTTTTATGTGAGACCGATAAACCATATATTAATAGTGATAAGCTAACTACTATGTGGTGGGCTAAAAGGGGTAAAGACAATTACATCTAGTAGTCAATTGTATTATCAGTTGGTTTTATTACGAGTACTACTACGTGATGAATTATAGCTATAAGAATCCCGCTTGGTTTTTCTTTTGTAATCCAATTTATAAATTATAGTCATACGAGTTAGAATAGTATACGTTGATCATGATACAGAGTATGATTTCAATGTTATTGAAAAAGATCAAGTTGTATAACCATGGCAACTAACCCAAAGACATGTTTTGCTTGTCATGTATATAGAAAAGCACTTCATAAAACATAGGCACACCACACCACACCACACACTAATATAACTTTGGTAAATACTATGTGCCTGTTTGATATATGGTATTTGTGCTTAAAAAAAAGGGGCAAAACTAGTGACCGAATCATGTGCTTTCCTATAGCTAGCTTCTTCTCCTTGCGGTTTCATTTGTACTAAAACGTAGAAACTGGATCAGATCAACTTCTCGTAGCCTTGCTTTTTTTCTCCTAGCACACTCTGATGCAGTATATGCATTATTTACGTTCATCGTGTCCCGTTTCTTATCTTTGAGCTTAAGTTTTTTTTTTATATCTTGTTATTTTTTCCAAAGAAAATATAACTCTTGTTTTGTTTTTAGTTAAACTATTTTACATTTGACCAAATTTATAAAATAATATTCTATTTTATAAACATAATATGCATGGAAATATATCATAAATAATTATAGTTTTTATATAAATTTATGTCAAAATTGAGATAGTTGACTTAAAACTATGTTAGAGTTGTATCATTGTGTAAAATCACCACTCAACAGTCTAGCAGGGGTTCGTGGATGTTTTAAAACTTATATGTTGCCCATCACTACGTGATACTACTAGTTTATGGAGTAGTTTCCAAAGGTGAAGGGAAGTTTTAAGTTGTATATTTCATGGCGAAGAGGAACCACTTGAACGGCTATCTCGGTTATCAACGATACTTTTTCTGGTCATGTTATTAGTTTTGTTCTAATCAAACTTTTATATTTTTAACCATTAATTTGAAAGATTGTACTCTATAGGTAAATAGCACAAGGTTACCTTTTTAGATTTGCTACGAAAATGCAGTTTTATGATAGCAGTTCAACATGTTGTGAAAGTGTATGAAAAACTATAGTTAAACTTAGAAATGTCTCATTTAGAATAAACTTTAATACCAATACCAAATGTTGAAAAGGGAAAGAAGTACTCTCTCCGTCCCACAAATAACTTATCATGTTGACTTTTAAGACATTATGTTTGACCATTTCATCTTATTCACATTTTTAATATAAACATCATCCGTTTTTGATATGACTTATGTTATCATTAGAGATATTTTAATAATAATTTATTTATTTCATAAATTATAAAAATAATTTAAATAAGGCGAACAATCAAAACATGATATATCTTAAAAGTCAAATGGATGAATTATTTGTGGACGGAGGGAGTATCAACCTAATTATCCATGCTCAGTGCTTGCCGCCTGTCACCTCCCATCCGGAGGAGCCCAATTTGGAACGTGAATTTCCATTACTTTTTCCTCAAACTCTTACGGAAATCGACAAAATTCGTGTGAGGACGTCGGCCCTCGGCCGGCAACGAAGTCCCAAATGGAAACGCGCCTACTAATATTTTGCGAAGGCGAACCGTGCCGCGGCAAGCCGGCAAACCCAGCCCACCACTTGCGCAACGCAACAACCACCACCCTGTGTGTGCAGCTGTGCCTCACTTGACCGCGCCCCACACGGCGGGCGACGCCGCCTTGGATTCGCACTGCAACACAGCGCACGCATCATTCCAATCGACTAGCGCAGACCGGCAGACGCAGGCAGGCAGTGGTGGCGTCTCGCTCTCGCTCTCGTCTCGCCTCGTACCATCCATCAATCCGACGCGCCACACGGCGGCCGGCAGGCAGCGATGCCCAGCCCGATCGCCGCCTGCTTCCGCTGCGCCGCGGCGCCGTCCTCGGGGGCGGGCGCGGCGGGGCCCAGCCTGGCGACCTCCGTCTACGAGACCCACCTCGGGCTCGTCGCGCTGTCCTGGTCCCGCACCTCGCTCGGCCTCTCCCTCCGCGCCGTGCTCCGCCTGTCCCCGCCGCCCACGCCCGCCACCACCACCTCCTCCTCGGCGGCGTCCGGAGCGGGTTACCTCGACGACGACGACGAGGAGACGCTCGCCTTCCGCGTCCGCCCGTGGCTCCTCTGGCGCCGCCGCGGGTCCAGGCGGTTCCGCACGGGCGACCGCCTCGTCGACCTCGCGTGGGACCTCTCCCGCGCGCGGTTCCCGGGCTCCGGGTCCCCGAGCCCTCCTCGGGCTTCTTCGTCGCCGTCGTCGTCGACGGCGAGATGGTCCTCGCGGCTGGGGACCTTCCCGATGCGGCCTACAGGAGGACCCGGGCCCGCCGCCCATCCGGCCCGCGCCCGGTCCTCCTCTCCCGGCGAGAGCACGTCTCGCTACGCGACGCGGGTGCCGGCCGAGGCCGTAGCTACACCACCTGGGTGAACGTCCAGGGCAAGGAGAGGGAGATCTCCGTGGATCTCGTGGCCCGCGGCCGTGGCAGGGACAGGGCCGCCACGGCCGCCGCCGGCAGGGAGAAGGAGAAGGAGAAGGACCGGGCTGACGTCGGCATGTCCATCTCCGTCGACGGCGAGCGAGTGCTCCACGTCCGACGCCTGCGCTGGAAGTTCCGCGGCAGCGAGCGGGTCGACCTCGGGGGCGGCGATGGCGTCCAGGTCTCCTGGGACCTCCACAACTGGCTCTTCTTCCCCCCGCGGGAGCCGCCCCCGCGGACGCCTCGACGCACGCCCACGCCCACGCGGTGCTCGTCTTCCGGTTCGATCTCGCCGCTAGCGGCGGCGGCGGCGAGGCGGATTTGGGGAAGGATCCCTCCCCGACACGGCTGCCGCCGCGAGGAGGAACACGGGCCCCTGGGGAGGCTATCTCGCGCGGTGGGGGCAACGGGACTGGAGCGAGACGGGCAGCAACGGCGAGAGGAGGAAGGGCAGGGGCCGGAGACTAGCCAAGGAGAGCTCGTCGTCGTCGGCGTCCGTGGCATCCTCGTCGGCGTCGTGGGCCAGTGGCTCCACGGTGATGGACTGGGCCAGCCCCGAGGAGGCCGAGATGCAGCGCGGCAACGGCTTCTCGCTGCTCATCTACGCCTGGAAGAGCTAACACACACACCGGCGACAGCATTCCGATCCATTCACGGTGATGGTAAATTTTCTCTGGATTGTTGTAGGTTGCAGTGTTGTTCTTGTGCAGTTAGAGACCGGAGGGGATTGAATCGAATCGAGCTTGATTACAGTAGCGCCATTGCTAAGTGTAACGAGCAATTAGTGCTGATTTTTTTTCTCGTCACTAGTGTTGTAGACTAGAACAATTTTCTTCCCTGGACTGGATTATTAGCATTAATGAATGAAATGAACCCAACCAACAGCAAATCTACTTGCCTAGCAATCCAGCCATCCAGGGCAATGGCTCTGGATTTTTTTTGAGCAAGTTGTAGCGATCAGCCGATCAACGTCGACCACTTCAGTATCTTATTCTGCGTATCTCTTGTGTCACCTGCTCAAAAGCGAATCTATCCGTCAATCAATTAGCTGTTGCTGCAGTGGTCGTTCGACTAATTAATCATAGGTGTTAGATCCTAGAGACCGGTGGTTACGGCCGTGACGTTCACATTCACGAACCAAGACGCTCTTCAGTTCAGTTTGTCATCAACGGCTTTGGTTTGGTTGCTGAGTGCCACTCATAACAATGTGCAGTTCCCAAATTCGGATGGCATGGTTGTAACCATTCGTTTTTTTCTCATAACAAATCAGCACCATTCGTTTTTTTCTCATAACAAATCAGCATCAGTCAGCCAGAAACTATGAAGGTGTAGTTGTTTTATGGACTCCGTCCACGACAGAGCTATCTAGTAGTACATTACGGTATTATATGTAGAAGAAAACTGTGTTGACAGCAACTGGGTGCGATCAATTCTGGTCATGCCCCATTGGTTCACCGAGCGATCAAATACGCGTCTACTTAGCTGTATCTTGTTTTACAGGAATAAATTCGATGCCGGACGGATGCCCAATTAGTCAGTTACGCCGGAATGATTGACTAAAGTCACTACCGACTTGCAGTATACTCCAACCTTTTACCATCGAAGTCACTTAGGAATGATCACTTGAATAAACTTGATTAAGTTAGTTCGGGTTCAGTTCCCTTTCCCGTCACGTAATAAGCACCAGCCTGCTGCCATTGCTATTTCCTATTTCGCTCCCCTCCAGCTTCGCCGAAAATGGGAAAGGTGGAGGTCCAGTTTGCTCGCTCGGGCTCTGAACGAACTTCGTCGCGACGTGCTCTCCAGCTGGTTGTTGTTGTTGATGATGCTTCCGTCCGAGGATGCGAAGCGACAGCGACACCCGCGAATGCTGCCTGCCCGGCTGGCTGGCTGATGCGTATGCGGAGGGCTGGCGCCTGGCCTTGCCCTTTGGGCATCCGGTCCGGGAGGTGAGGCGGTCCGGGAGGTGAGCTCAGTCAGGTGAGGTGACAGTCCCTAGCTCCATTGCGGACCGGCCCCGCCGCCCGTGTTGCGGGGGACGGGCGGGCACGGCGAGCGACCGGGAGGCGCGTGCGCGCGGGGCTGGAGCCGTTGGACCTGGGGGGACGGCGGAGGCGTCTTTTTCGTCGCGGGACCTTTGCTGGAGCCGTTGAGCGGCCGGGGGCCGGCCGGCGGCCGGCGGCAGTCCGCTCTCGCGTCATCTGTAGAGACGGCCAGACGGGACCGGAGTCACGAGAGGGGGAGAGGGCTCCGAGGCAGCTGGCCGGCTGCCGTGCCTCGGCACGTAACGTACCTACGTACAGTATGGTTGTGGGCTTGTGGCTGTAGAGGCGGGCGGGGCGCCGGATCCCAGGCCGGGGGCGGCGGCCTCGCGCTCGCGTTTTGCGCTGGAGGCGGGTGTGACCGTGTGATCTGTGATGAGTGGCGCGGGACTGTACCACGCGTACGTGTGACGTGTTGCTTGCAGAGAAGATCTGTCCTTGTTTCCGTAAGTGCCAGGGATGTTCTTGTGCTGGTAGGTCCAATTTTTTGTGCCATGTTCTTGTGCACCGGCTGGGTGGGATTGACATGAGCTTGGGGTTACGGTTGCACCGGGTGTTCGGCTGATAATCCGAGTAATACTGTTTTGTTATTATTATGGCTGATAAACTAGGTTGATAAGTTCAAGCAAACAGGAATTGCTAACTTAATTGCATTTAGTATAGGCCAAAATCTTAATTGCATTTAGTATAGGCCAAAATCCGATTAGTTTGAAGCCCGTCCACCCAAACGGTGAAGCATTTCATCTTGTCTCTCTTTTGTACCCACTCAGAGCGAATCTGTCTACTCTATCAATTAGCTGTTGCAGCACTCTGCCAAAAGTCTAACCGTGATGCACTCATTCAATTATTAATGTTTTGCAGTTCAGTTTGTGATTGGTGGTTTTGCTATCGTTAGCAAGTACTCCGTACTCCTACGTACTGCTGTAGGATAGTGCCCCTTCACTTATTAAAAAAAAGGCTATTAATGTGGTTAGATTGACCAACTTAAGTTTCAACACCAAATAAATTCCCCAAATAAATTAACAAGCATGTCAAATGAGAAGTCCAACTTTTCAATTTTATTGGATACAATTCGAGTTTTGATCTTTAACAAAACTTATAAATGCGCACTCCTTTAATTTTAGTGTGGTATACTTATCTTTATCTAAACCCCAACATTAAAAATATGTAATATAAGGGACTGTGGTTGCTTAACTGGATTACTCATTGTCTCATCTTATTCTGAATACCCAAAAGGTTTTAGAAGTTACTTATAATCCACCACCCACTCTCAATTTAGCCTAGCAAATTTAAGAATCGGACCGTAAAAGTATATAATTTTGAACTAAAAATGAAAAAGGGCCAAGTGAGATTGTGAAAAAAAAGTCCGGATCCATTACCATCCCTGTCCATCCATACTCCTCTATCTACTTTAAACGTATTGGTAATCTATTGGAAGAGAGAGAGAAAGCTACACTAATAATAACATAAGATCAGCTATCAGATATGGGCCATATGGGAGTGGGATAAGTAATCTGTTGGAGACAGGGACGGAGCCAGAAAATAATCAAAGGGAGGGCTGAAGATCATCTTCTACCTCTAGCAACCCCTCTTATAGCTTAATCCATGCCTAAAAATAGCTTAATCCATGCCTAAAAATAAGGAGGGGCTGAGAGAGGGCTCCACTTAATTAGCAGCCGTAGGGGGGGCTGGAGCCCGGGTAGCCCCCCTACTGGCTCCGTCCCTGGTTGGAGATGGTTAATGTGCTTGGATTGCTTCCCTAGTTTGCCTCAACTTGCTAAGGACTTGTTCTCAGTTGATCCCTAAAGAAATTTAGTCCCCTGTTTGGATTGCTTCATTTTCCTGGCTTTCTATGCCTTTCTCTTCTTTAGATGTTGACGCGGGCTGCACCAGCGTTTTAGCAACCTCAGGAAGCAAGCCAAATGGGCCACAAATTTAGCTTTGTTTTGGGTTGCAAACGGCTCACCAACTCACTGTAGCCCAGTATTCTCAGCTTTGGCCAGTACTGGTGTACAACAACTAACTAGTACTACCTCAGTCAGATAAAACACACACACAACACACACCGCCACACATGTCAAAAACTAGTACTAGTTCAGTAGTTCTTGCATGCCTGATCGGTCAATCGAGAGGTCACATACTTTCGGGTTGTGTGTAGCTCAATTCATGTTCAGTACCCTTTTCAGTCTAATGAGTAGGATCGCCACAAGGAAATTTAATTGTGGTTCACCACACCAGCATGACTACGGCTGGTCATGGCGGAGATCGGCGGTTAATCAGGCCATCAAATATGCGTCCGCTGAATTATTCCGTGACACCGGAATGATTGACTGAATCACTATCTTTTTCAGACTAAATCACTATCTTTTTGAGACTGAATCATTATCCGAGCCAACTTGCCATCGAAGTCACTTTTAATGGCATTGGTTAATCAAGTTACGGAAGCACATTCAGTTCAGTTTGGTCTCCCTGCCTCTTCCCGTCCAAGGCAGGCAAAGCTAATCCATGCGGTCCCACTCCCGATGGTAAAACACACTTCAGCACTTGCATTCGTCGTACCTGCCAAAATGCAAGCATCATTCATACAGTACAGACTAGACGCGTGAAACAGCTCGATCCCATGTGGGAACGGAATCACGAATCGTTTCTCTAGGCTGGCCAATGACTTTGTGTTGTGATGCCACCAGCATCCCGGGAAGTCCCAGCGCCACCGTCTGGGTAGCGAGCCACCCACCGGCTCCGACGACGACGAGCAGATACCCGCCGACACCGACCTCTACTACATCTTTGGGTCGTCGGCGATGATTCGATGTGACGTCGTCCTCGACCACTTCAGGCTTCCGTTCAGTGAAGTACTTCCGCACCACTGCACCTTCGTGTCCCGGTTGACGCGGCTGCAGCTCACCGGCAAACTCCCTGCCGGCGGTGTCCAAGATCTGGATCTAGCTAGGGATCTTCCTGTAATTGCCTCTTTCTTCAGGGGCTTTTCTATAAGAATGCTGTTTTAATATAATATATTACGGTTTATGTGTCAAAAAAAAAAAAGCTACTACAGCGTTTGGCGGAGCATGGAGTGACGGACTCTTGACGTTTACTTTTTTTAGATAATGGATATAAAATCCGGATTCATCTATCAACTGATAGAATCAGGCCAATTATTACAAACAAAGTTCGGACACCAAACGCTGTAACTGAACAAACAGCCAGCCAACTTTGAATAAACAAAAAACAAAATTTGGTTCGATCTAAATATGACCAATGAATCTTGACGATAGCCATCCTCCCGGGGCGAAAAATTGTAACGCCGATGTTTCAAGATTTGCCCGCCTGTATTATTGGTCGCTACCGATCCTCGCCCGTTTTGCGTGACTTGCCCACCGATGTAGCCAATGCGTTCCCCTAAAAGCACACCTGCAAGAAAGATTTAGGTCTACATTTATCAAAAACCACTTCATTCCTTGTTATCTAAATAGCCCAAATTATTTTTGCATTTGCCTGTTAATAACAATGAGTTTACTTTTTCGTTTTGCAATTTTAGTCCAACGCTCAAACAGGTCGCCCATTATTAGTCGGTGGTGAAAAACCAAACAAGTAAATGTACAAATAGCGCCACGTAAATTTTTGCGTGAACGCAGTAAAAAAAAAATAGGTGTTGGATTGTTTCGGAAGGTAACAAAAGAACAATTCTGTCCCCATTCCAGTTACGTCTAACTAAATTATCTTTAGTTAAAGTAACACCCTTTTTAAGTACCATAATTTTTTTTTTTATTTTCATTGGTACTTTTATACGCCAAATATCCTGTGACACTCGAACACCATTGTTAATTAAAGCAAAGCATACATGGATTTGACCGTAAAGTAAAACGCCCAGATGCGTTTAGCCCCCAAACAAAAGTATCTCTATCCCCTGTTAAACTAATATCTTGTAGCGAAGCAACAATTATGTGCCAAGCAGCTAAGTTTGCACCAATTAAATGTCTCCTGAATGAGATATTTAGTGGTATGGTGCTAAGCACTTGAGCCACCGAGTCTTGTTTCGATCGCACGATATTAAAAAGGGAAGGAAATTTATCTTTTAGAGGTTTATTTCCCATCCAGATGTCGTACCAAAATGAGATCGAAACGACCAAAGCCCAAAAAGCAATCTTTCACATTCATTAATCCTTTCCAGAAATGAGAGTCTGTTCGTTTTTTAACACAACTTCCAAATGGCTTATTTTTAACATACTTATTTCGTATTAATTCTTGCCACGTACCATCTTCATTTAAAAGTTTATATAGCCACTTACTTAAAGGGCACTTATTCTGAATATCCAAATTTTGAATTCCTAGCCCCCCTTGGTCTTTTGGTTGGCATAAAACCTCCCATCTTGCAAACTTATTGCAAACTTTTAGGCACTTGGGCTCTTGACGTTTACTACTTCACCTTCACAATTTCATTCCATTTCACCTTCCACAATTATAATAACTTCAAACCATACCATTTATTCGATTCACAAGAAAAACATATTTCATTCTTTTCGCTCCTTGATCTATTCAACAAGAAGCCAAGATTCTCTGCTACATCTATCATCTCTGGCCTTTGATCGACGTTAAGATCTAGGCAGTTCAAAATCATTTCAGACACAATATGAAGTAGCTCCATGTTCCCTGTTACTGCAATTTCAGAGTCAACAAGCGTAATCACTTTCTTACCCTTTGTGTAAGCTAGTAATAGATATTTAGGAATATAAATTCAATGACAAATAGTCTGTCTCCATTTATGGATATTGTCGAAAAAAAAAGAGATGTACTGTAGTAGGATCATGTCATGTAACAAAAGTAAGTTTCATGGAGCATTTCAGAGACGTCGAGAGGGTACATGATGTACTTGGTAACATAATCTATTTTGAACCATTTCAAAGTAACACATATTAAAGTGAAGAATCAGTGTTAGGAAGGTCACTGTTTTGAACCATATTAAGTTTTTTTAGTACTTTGAACCATATTAAGTTTTTTTTTGAGGAGATGAACCATATTAAGTAGTTCACCCAATGATGAATTACTAATATACAGAAATTCCTTTTGCACAAATCAATTAACAAAACACTTTGTTAGAGCATCTCCAAGAGTTTTGCATTCACGTTTGGCATTTACATATTTTGTCAAAGACCTCAAAAATCATTCTCCAACAGTTTTGCATTCACGTTTGCCATTTGGGGAGAGTTGGCATTTTTCGGCAATTTGGCAATTGGCGCATGCGGGGTGGCGGATAGGAGCGCTGAAGGAACCAACAACCGCTCCCTTTGGCACACTTTTCCCATATGCAAACCAAAAATAGCCTCATGGCCACACTTTTCCCATATATCAAACCAAAAATAACAAACTGTTGGAGGGAGTATTTTTTTTTTTTTTTTTTTTTTTTTTTGGCGATAGGTCGTGCAAACCCGGATGAGCACCTCCGAAGGAGAGGAACCAACAACACGCCCCTCTTGGCCACACTTTTCCCATATGCCAAACCTTGGGAAAAAAAATAGCCTCATGGCCACACTTTTCCCATATATCAAACCAAAAATAACAAACTGTTGGAGGAAGCATTTTTTTTTCCTTGGCATTTGGAATGCGGAGTTGGTAAAAAGTCAAACGCCAAATCAAAAATATCAAAAACTGTTGGAGATGCTCCACTTCCGATCCAGGACAGCCCACGAGAACAAAGCCCGCCATTCTGGCCTGCAAAAACTGGGCCGTACCCGTTTTTTTCCACGAAAAGGCAAAACCAGCTCCACTTCCCTTCCCTTCGGCTGCCCTCAAAACCCCGTCAAAATCCTCCGAACCCCGCCGCCGACGAGCGTCGCTATGGCGCTGCCGCTGGCGCGGCGGCTGCTCCGCCTTCGTCCCCACCTCGGCACGCTCCCGCTCCCATCCCCCAGCTCCTTGCGCCTCCTCGGGACTGGCACCTACATCTCTGACATGCGCCGCTCCGCCTTCATCGACCGCCTCCTCCGCTCCGTACGCTCGGAGATCTCCTTCCTCAACAACTCCGCCCCGCCACCGCCTCCAGCGCCCCCTACGCCATTCACCGTCGAGGACCGCCCGGGCGAGCAGTGGGCCCGCCTGCGCCGCGTGTTCCCTGCGGGGGCGAGGGGGAGGAAGACGAGGTCAGGGTGGACGCCTCGTTGGTCGACGGCGCGCTCCCTCCCTCCCGCTCGGGCGCGGACACGGGCGGCCCACCTAGGCTGCACATCAGCGTCAAGGTCGAGGTCTCCAAGGCCGCGCGGCCTGGTTTGGTGCTCACCTTCGAGTGCTCCGCGTGGCCCGACGAGATGGAGGTGCGGAGGGTCTTCCCCGTCCGCCGCGGTGGGCCTGCGCCGCTGCAGCAGTACGTCGGCCGCCAATTTAGGTGATAGTGATACTATATGATGGGAATTCATTCATCAACATCTCTAAATTTTGATGAACTTTGGAAGGTTATGTTACTCGCAATTGCTGCTTAGGGTGTTGGTACTCGCCTTGCTAGTGATTGAAATGTACCATGCTTCATTTTTATTTTAGTGAACTGACGATGGTAGCTGAATTACTAGAGGATGGATGGGAATGGTTGGAATGCCTTTCCATTTCTAATTCATGTTCAGGAAAATATCAAATGTGATTGCATTTTGTTTGCAAAAGGAATTGGTGTGAATTCTGTGGAAAATACCCACAATGTGTTTTAGTATTTGATACTAGTAAATGATTAGTGTTAACTTGTTAGACAGAACAAAGAGAGACTATTTATGGCAAGTCATGTTCTTTCATCACAAGCTCTGTTCATTACAGTAAATTATGTAGGACGGGCTGACTAAAGTAAAAGCTGAGCATGAACCAATAGGACTATTGGAGATAGTTCATTGCCATTTTGATTTAATTGCTCTATATTCCTGACAAATCAACTTCTTTCCCACCAATATGAGATTCTTTTTCTTTTTTTCCTTTTTTTTTTTTATATTGATAACTAATTTGTTTGTTCTGGTGAGCAGTGAGTTAGATGAGGAAATGCAAAGCGCGGTGCAAGATTACCTGGAGCAAATTGGAGTGAATGATGGCCTTGCTGCATTTCTTCACGCGTACATGGAAAACAAGGAGCATACTGAACTTATCAGATGGCTGAAAAACGTTGAGTGCCATATAAAAAAATGAGTGTTCTAGTCGTTTGTCTCACAACACTCGCGGCCTTTGATCACACAATCTTGGCACTTTACTATTTTTTGAATTTATTTTTCGTGGTGTCGGATATGCTAGCGATCTGTCTATACACCCCAGGGGGTGTTCCCTCCGGGACGCCAGTTTTTGCCCTCTATTTGTCTAAGGGCCGTTTGTATCCTTAAAATTAAATTCTGTTTTAATAATTTTAATTTAGGCACAGATCAATTAAGCTAATTTAGTTGCATTTGGAATATATTTGTATATATATACTGTTGTTGGCCATATGAGAGATACTTATGTGCTGCACTTATGTTAAGGCGAACAGAGTCGAACAGTATTCAGTATTTGATAATAATTAAATCAGATACAGTATGTGATATCAATATTCATTTGTACAACAAGGGCATGAGTACTAAAATTGCAATCTATTTTTCGTCATAAACATATTAGGAGATAATGTTGATAATGTTTTCTACAAATCTAGTTAAATTTTTAAAAGTTTGACTGCTTGTACATAACTTGTATCATTAGATATATGATATATCATTGAACCTAGTTTTTATAATAAACTTATTTGTAGATACAAATATTGTTGCTAATATGTTTTACAAAACTAGTCAAACTTGAGAAAAAGTTTGGTCGCTGCAAAAACCTTAGCAACATTATAATCGGCAATGGTATATTGTTTTCCTCTCCTGATAAAATAGCATCAGATGGATTGTAAGCCGTAAAACCATCAGCCGAACAGTAAAATCTGTGGCACAAAAACGTGATATCAGAATTGCTGGTAGCAGCAGCAATAGCGAGGGAGCAGAGGCTGCATCATGCACGTACGCAGACCGTAGACGAGAACGAGCAGACGATCGATTAGATCATCAAACCGTAGGGCGTCGAACGCACAGTCCTAATTAACAATGCTGCTGGATGTGATTGGCGTGTGCCGCACCAAATCGATCACGAACACTTGACCAGGTTCCGTAAGCAACTATAGGGGCATGGATCCTAGCGCGTTCGATCACGCAGCTGGTGTTTGGTTCTTGATGAGACCAGGATAAAAATATTTTCCGATTACAATATTTATATAACACAAATACACTTTTAAATGTCTTATTCTATCTAATCATATCTTAATTATCTTTAAAATCATTAATATCACTTAATATATACTAATTATATTCTAATAAAGTAATTAGCAGAGAAACAGTCGCACCCACCCAGCCAGGCCCGCCAGAAACGCTCGATTCGGGCGTTCCCCGCGAGCCTGGCTCACGTCGTTACCACCGAGCCTGGCCCTGCCCCTGACCAGGCAACCAAACGCCTGCAGGTTGCATGCGGCGAGCCTGGCCAAGCGTTGGTGCAGGCGGGCAAACGGAGATGAAGTCGATGAGGAGCTCGCTAGAGAACCGCATTGGCGACGTGGAGTCGTCTCCGGCGAACCGGGTCGGTGCCGTGGAGCATTCGGTCGCCACCATGGATCACTCCATCTCGGATCGGTTCGGCCGCTTGGAGGATGCCTTGCCGCCAAGGTGTTCGACGCATGGAAAGCCAAAGCGAACGCGTCGGTGGAAGAGCTCCGCACAGGACAGGACGGACTCCGCCGTGGAAGCGATGCGCGAGGAGATAATGCTCTTCTTCGCAACCAAGTCCGTTGAGTCGGGTGGCGCTCGACTCCGGACCGGCGACGACGCCCGTCGACATGCTGTTTCAACCGGCGGTGACCGCGGCGTGTGGTTTTTTCGCGGGAGATCGCACCTTCACCTACATCCAGGCCGCGGCCGCTCCCAGCACACCACCACGACCTGGACACATCCTTGGCATGTCATCTCCAAGTCGTTGGATGACGATGACGGCCATGCACGGCAAGACGGACTACGTGCTCAAGCTGGTAGACGTGGGAGGAAATGTACATTCCGTTTCATGGTTATGAATGGCTGAATTTTGCTTTCAACCCCTGGTCCAGGCCTGCGGCTGGCATAGTGCTTTCCTCCTACAGTAGGTCACGACACAAAGAAGGAAAGAAGAAAAATCCCAGCACGACGGATCGGATCGGATCCCAGCCCACTAGGCCACGACACTTGCGCTGGGCAACCCACCCTGGCCCATTGTCCGCAGTGGAACCGCGACGGCGCCACCCAACAACAACACGTTCCGAGAACGAATCGCCCACAATCCTCCACGTCTCCCGCAACCTACCTAGCATGTAGCATACCCTGCCTGCCCTGATCCTTCGCACGCATTCGCTTTCGCATTCATCCCCACACCCCACCCACCAGCTACCTCCACGCCTCCTTCCTCTTCTCCCCCACGCTAAAACGCCACCGCCACCGCCGCCGCCGCCGCCCCGATGGCCGCCATGCGGGTGGTGCGGAACCTGGACCTGGAGCGGTACGCGGGGCGGTGGTACGAGATCGCGTGCTTCCCGTCCACGTTCCAGCCCAAGACGGGCACCAACACGCGCGCCACCTACACGCTCAACCCGGACGGCACCACCGTCAAGGTGCTCAACGAGACGTGGACCGACGGCGGCCGACGCGGCTACATCGAGGGCACGGCGTGGCGCGCCGACCCGGCCAGCGACGAGGCCAAGCTCAAGGTCCGCTTCTACGTGCCGCCTTTCCTCCCCGTCTTCCCCGTCACCGGCGACTACTGGGTGCTCCACGTCGACGACAACTACCAGTACGCGCTCGTCGGCCAGCCCTCCAGGAAGTACCTCTGGGTAAGTGCGTGCGAATTCCCCTTCACGTTTGATCGATTTGCGCCCGCGCCTGATCTCCGTTTTTGCTTGTGTGTGCAGATCCTTTGCAGGCAGCCTCACATGGACGAGTCGGTGTACAACGAGCTGGTGGCGCGTGCACAGGAGGAAGGGTACGACGTGTCCAAGCTCCGCAAGACGGCGCACCCTGACCCGCCGCCGGAGACTGAGCAGAGCCCCGGGGACCGCGGGGTGTGGTGGATCAAGTCCATCTTTGGCAAGTAGAGCTGGCGAGGTCACGCATAAGAGAAGAGATGGCTGTGACGGTCGGTGCTCGTCGGTGTTCAGGGTTTCGCCCGCGTGTACATTCAGCAGTTCAGCAATAGTTCGGGTCAAGTTCGTCCGTTGTTGCTGCCGTCTGTATCGAACTTTGAGTGAATAATTTTGCAGCAGCATTTGTGGAATTTTGTGGTGATGTGCTGAATTCCCTTTGGCCAGTATCCATAGGCAGTAGCCATGGCGATCAGTTGTAGTTAACGCGGCCAGTTGATACGGTCTGAAGCTTCACGGAGACGGACAGCTTTGCGGCCCTTGCGGGTACTGATTTCTCCGGCGGCGTGATCCGTGGAGGTGTGGCGGCCGACGTGTGCCATGCCCGTGGCGATAGCGGTCAGGGAGCGTGGCACTCGTGGGCACGGCGTGCTCAGCGTGAGCTGAGAACAGCCGGACTGCCGAGGGCTAATAGCGAGACGCTTGAGGCACGCGTGCTACACCGTGTTACAATTCAGTGATTCAATTCATCCAACATGTAGTATTATACTTCTATGTTTCAAATGCCTGAATTTTAAGATAATTTCAAACAATACCCTATACAACCTAACTAGTACAAGTAAATTATTACTTTTATAGTATCTATACGTATCATAGAAGTATCTAATTTGTGTACTTGTCTAACTATAGAAACAATTGTTAATGCATTGTGCAACACTGGTCAGATTTTTTTTTTTTTTGATTCGTGGTTTCATCGATTTTATTTTAGGAACAAGATAATGCCTACATAAATTGCAACGAACTAAAGCTGTAATTATAAAAATATATACAATAACCATCACCTGAAAGGATGTCGTATAAAAAAAAAATCAATTGAAAGGAAGGCGTTTGAATGTTAATTAGTCCCAAATTTCTACCTCCTACTCTTCTATTTCATAAAAAAAATTGTATTTTTTGTAGTTTTACTATGTACATATTACATAATAAAAAGCTATGTAACTACAAAAAAACTGAATGACTTATGATTCAGAATAGATGGAGCATCTAACAAGCCATACCATAAAAACTCAGAGAATATATAAGAACCCCATTTTTCCAATGGGATTCTTCTAAAAAAATTTCTATAGGATCCAAATCTTCTAGAATCTGTTCATATTTATAGCTAATTGGCTCTGAAGCTAAAAAATTAAGCCCACCTATTAGTCCTCCTATTTGGATGCACCGGAGCTAATTTTGAGCTAAAAAATAGCTAACTAACAATTAGCTCGTGATATCAAACAGGCCCACAGTCAGTAAAAAAATCATATGCAGGACATAGGCTGAATATAGTGGTAAAATCTCAGCCTATCCACATAGTTTGGTACAAGATTGGCTGAGCCCAGCAAGCCCTAGATGCAGACTTATTACTTGAACCACTAACCAGTAAGGGCAACTAAAAACAGTGGTTCTTAAGAAAATTTATTTCATTGCTAAGTCTGAAATGTTACCCTTCACTTTCCAGACTCAGAGACATTACATGAGCTTAGTTGTGCCGGCCCTCTAAAACATTGCATCAACATTTTTGACTTCCTAAACTTTGTAATGATCATAGCAGATTCTTCTGGGCAAGTAACATGCCCACTGCAGTACAGACGACAACAGAGATCAGACCATCTCTAGATCTCAAGCGTTCCTTCCATGTCAAGGGCTCCGAGACTTTCCTCAACACTTCTTGGAATTGTTGTTTGGTGTCATCCAGAGAACCAGAATTGTCAATCACTATGTCTGCTTCTGATTTCTTCCAGTCTAGTGCAAGCTGTGCATTGATCCTATTTTGTGCTTGTTCTTCAGAGCATCCATCTCTTGAAATGAGCCTCTCAATCTGGACTTTTGGATCAACCCAGACAACAATGACTGGATTTGTCCATCTATCCATCTTTGTCTCAAATAGCAGCGGGATGTCAAGGACAATAACCTTGCAGCCTTTCATCCACAATTTTGCTATCTCCCAGACTATGCCAGAAGAAATATGTGGTGCCAGAAGACTGAAAGTGACCAATAAGTTATTAAGGAAACTGTACACTAGTACCAATACTGTAAATAAATGCCAACTATTGATAAAAAGAAGAATAAATGATTCAGCCAACTGAACAATTATGCCAATTGCCAAATACAATAGAATAAGTTTATATAGTAAATATGCCAGTACGAAGGAAGCATTGTGATCTCAAGTGGCAGTTATGAGAAACTATAAAGGGGGTTAAAGGAAGAGGGCAGAGCAATATCATAGTCTATTATAACATCTTTAATATCAACTTCCATTTTCTGCTAGAGTAGCTAATGTAAGTCTTGTCACATGTAGGGGGTGTTTGGTTTGAGGTGGTTCATCATGAATCCGTCTCATGAATTTGGGCAGAATGACTCCATTGCTCATGCTTATACTAATAATTACCTTGTGAGAATTGAGGTGGTGGTGGATAAATCCATTCCCTTCCCCAGACAAAACCAAAAAGTGAGCGAGGAGATATGGACCAAGCCCTTTCTCAAACTAAATACCTACTTAGGCCTTATGACAAGTCAAACAAATCTAAACACAGTTCAGCACATTACTATGAATATATAAACTAATAAACATATAACCAAACAATCCCAATTTTTATCGTCTACAGAAAGAATGATAGTTTCCCTTGGCAAGCAAGGTAGCTATTCTTTTTTTAGCGATCAGTTTGCACTAAGTATGGTGTAAGAGTATTAGACCATTGACTACTGCACAACTGCATTCATATGAAAGGGATTGGAAGGAGACATAATATTAGTGAAATCTGTACCGGTTTAGAAGTTGACGTTTTGATGGGTCAGAAAATACAATTTGTCCCAAGAGAGCTCTGTTAATTTCTCCACTTTCCAACAAAATCTCATTCCCAAAGGCTTTTACAATCTTCTTCCAACCTCTGGTGCCTTTCTGCACTACATCCTATAAATGCATGGTTCCATATTCAGTAACAAGTTTGTAACCAAACATATACATCATCTAGTAAAATTTCAGAACACCGAAAATATTATTACCAATCCTGCTTCGCAGTGCACGTAGTGTATAAACTATTTTTATGTTTTTTAGTACACTGGCTGTCAGGTTGTACATAAAAGAGGAAAAATAACTTTGCTTCAGGCACTGTGATACTGGTAACAATGATTTTCTATTTCAATCTATATCAAAGATACCAACTAATGTATGGAAATAGAAGGAACACTTCCCACAAAAATGAATTGCAGATGCTGCCAATGCTAGTTGCAGCATGAAGGCCCCATTTGGCAGACCTCCAGCGCCACTCGAGTTTGTATGCTAAATTCTAGAATCTAAAGGATATTCTCTGTCTAGAACTACCAAACAACTTAGGTGTACCCGCAGCTCCAGCTCCACAGATTTCTGGAGCTAGATAGGCACAGTTTTTTTTTTCTTTGGAGTTGGGGCTCTGCCAAATATATTTGGTAAAAGATCCAGTTGCAATTGATGATCTCCAAAAGGAAATTAAAAAATGAGAAATACCTTCAGTAGCAATCTCAAATTTCATGAAGTCTAAGTTAAAGTGATGCACATCTGTAAACTGTAAAGAACTATTTGAAAGACCAGAACTCTGATGATTAAATACTTTTGTTTTTGAAAAAAGAATGTACACAGTAGGAGAGCTTCCTTTTGAATTAATACACACAAGGGGCCTAAGTTCTAGATTTAGGTACAGGTATGAATAAATGCCACTAATGCACACAAAAGGACAAGGCCAAGAACAAAGTGGTGGAATCATATGAGGTTAATATTATCCCCACTAAGGGCCAGGCTCTACCTCCATCTTTGATTTTGGCCAAAAGTACTATCTGTGCAGCCATGAGATAATAAAAAACAATTAGGCAAAATCTTACTATGGTCACACTATCAGAGGCAAGAAGGGCGTAAGATTGAATATGTTACCTCCATGTCAAGGCATTTTTTTCCAACTACATGATGCGATATTGATAACATATCAAATTGAACAAAACTAAAGACAAGCAATTTCATACCTAAAAACTAGCAGCCTTTGCACGAACAACATCAGATAGCTTTAGGTTTGGTGTGCTTGCTTACCCGAGCAACGACATCGGCGTCCACGACGGGGATGCCAGAGTCCCTAAAGAGGTTGGAGACAGTGCTCTTCCCAGATGCGATGCCTCCGGTCAACCCCACCAGCCTCATCCTTCTCACTTGCCCCCTTTTTTGCTGTACAAAAGCACAGTAAGCCCTTAGGAATCAGTGCACATCTCCACTTTTGAGCCTGCTAATAGCCTAAAAACTAGACCAAATCCACACTACACTGTTCTGTTGCACAAATACCAAACCAATCCTTTGCACCAATCTAGCTTTGAAAACCAAACAATCGCAACTACTAGCAGTTTCAACCCAAGCGATCCAAACGACTATCCTGTAAATAGGTTCAATGAATCCGACTCTGGTTCTGAACCAATTCCGCAACCTAGCAGTTATGCCAACCCAGGCCACTAGGTCAGCGATTCAACACTTCACTTCCTTCACCTACTGTGAGATAGCACAAATAACTCCATACTAAGTGATGGCGTTACCCCGATACGTCCGGCAATCGCCGCACCGGTATTGGGATACATATCCGATACGGCGACACGTCGATACGGGTATCAGGAGGTATCGGGAAAAACGAAAAAATCAATTAATCTCGATACTTCTCAACGCACCTCCGATAGTATCTGGGAAGTATCGGTGCAGATCGATCCAGCGACTACAGCTGCGGGCGAGCGGCTCACTGGCGGCGGCGGCAAGTGGGCGGCGGCGCGAGTCCCAGGCGGGCGGGCGGCGGCGGACCCAGGCGGGCGGTGGGGACTCTCCGGTGAGGGCGGGCGGCCGCGAGATGGGCGGCGGCGCGAAGTTGAAACCAGAGAGACGCGGCGTACGGGAGAATTTAGGGGAGGGATTCCGTTGACGGGGATCACCGATGCCTGCCGGGCGGACGGCGGCGTCGTCAACGCAACGGATGGTAGACGAGGTAGGTGTCAAGCTGGTGTCGCCTGAAGCCAAAAGGGCAGGAACTTTTTTTAGGCGAAAAGGGGCAGGACCGCAGGAGCAAGGGAGGACGGCTGTGCTTTGTGATGGGCCCTAAAGTCTACGGTGGGCAACAGCCCAACTCTAGAGCAGCCCAACTTTGTGCGGCCCGCTACACCACTGGCATTCGGCTCGGCGACTCCGAACGCGACTCCGACCGCGCGCCGCCGCATTGGCCACACCCCCTCACCGACCGCCGCCGCCGCTCCCGCTCTCACCCGTCCATTTCAACCGTCGATCACCCCGCTTCCCACCACCGTTTGTCCTTGCACTTTGTCCCTGGTTGCGCTCAGCGTCTTGTTTCGCCACTGGCCCCATGGCTGCCCCGCGCGCCGCTGCGTTGGCCTCGGCGAAGCAGGTAACGCGGCAGAACTTCGCGGAGGCCGTGCGGGAGCTGGCGACCCACCTGGAGGCGTGCGACTACGTGGCCGTGGCGGCGCAGAAGACCGGCGCCCCGACGGGGTGGCGCCGCGCGCTGCCGGTGGACACTGCGGAAACGGCGTATCTCAAGGCCAAGCTCGCCGCAGAGTCCTTTCAGCCACTCCAGATCGCCGTCTGCCCCTTCAGGATGCGCAGCTCTTCCCCGTGAGGTCTACCCGTCCACATGAAACATTAACAATTGGCAAGGTGGTTTTGCTATTTGGTTGGGCTTACCCCTATTATTTGAGGATTCTCTCTCTCACCTTTTGTATCCATAAATGGTCGTCCAGATTGTAGTATGAAATGTGAATGTTGTAACATTGACATTTTCTGAAGTTTAGTTGTTCTGTACCAATTAAGGTATGCTCTCAGGTCACAAAAACATGTCGTTTAGGACAAGATTTGGGCAAAACTTAAACACTACAAACATCAATAACCATTAAATTTTAGTTTTGAAACCTGTAGGTTAAATGAGTAACTTCAAAAGTCAAAATACTTGTAAAATCTCTTAGAATTTCAAGGTTTTTTAAACATTTTCTTAAAGAACTTAGTGGTCAAAGATACACATCAAAGGTTGTGCAAAGTCAAATGTGTCAAGTATTTTTGACTGGAGATAGTGCATCCATGTTATGTCTGAAGAGGTTTAGCTAGAATTGCTATGTGAGAAACCAGTATGCATGGAAATTGACTTGAGACCACTAGATTTTGTGTTGTTTGCTTTTTTTTTTTTTTTTTTTTTGTACAATCATAATTTCCATGTTTGCTGAGAAACAGTTTCCAGGATCCTTTTTGGTATATGTTCATTTGGTTTCGTATGGTTTGATGAATAGATGATCAATCCACTTATTCACTTGATAACATTGTTGTATGTTTCTTTACTTCAGCCTTATCATTTTTATTTTATCATCACTGATGCTGAGTGCCTGTGGGTGCTTTGGTTATACAGGTACAATTTTCACTTATTTCCTAGAGATGAACTACAGCTCGGAATGCCTTCATACAGTTTCTCTTGTCAATCATCTTATTTATCAACTATGGCTAATGATGGTTTTGATTTCAATATGTGCATATATGATGGTGAGTAACATACGGTGCCAAAACAACTGCTCCCTCTCTTTTTGTATTAAGGATTCAATAAAGTCAAACTTCATGAAGGATTCAATAAAGTCAAACTTCATGAAGGATTCAACAAAGTCAAACTTCATGAAGTTTGGGCAACATTTATTATTCAAAATATGTACATGGTTTTTAGGTAAAATTTTATCACTAGATTCACATCCCAAACATCTGTTAGTAAGAAAAATCTTTTGTAGAAATTGGTGATATATTGTAAGAATAATTGGAGTTCAAAGACAAGTACATTTATATTCTATAGACTCTCCAAACACTTATACGCCTTTATAAAAATAAACTGAGGTAGTAGTAAGTATTATGTTGATTATATTGGCAGGTATTTCTTATCTATCAAGAGTTCAAGAATCCTTAGCAAGGAAAAAGATCTTTGCTCCTCAGCAATTATTGAAATCTCCAAGCACATCAGTTTCTGATTCAGTTTTTCGTGAATAGAATAAAGTCTAGGATATTGCATTGGCGAAAAGGATTTGCTGACCCAAGTAAAAAAAAATGATGGTAGGTTACTTTTTGAGTTTTGATAAATGCTTACAGCTCACCACTCTTGTATTTCACTTTGATGGCTCCTAGTCTTCTTGTTGTGCAGGTTCTTTGGTTAGTTCCCTTAGCAGATTAATTTTGGGTGGTGAAACATATGGTTCCAGGCCCAGTTTGAGTATTGATGTCTGCAGTGATCGGCAAGTTCAACTGGTCATGGAGGTGTGATTGTACAGCATAAGTTTGATGTTTTCTCTAGAAAAGGAAGAAAGGGTTTTGTACTTAAGGAAGCAAAAACATGAGTCCCCTAGTTCATGTTCTTTGGTTGCAGTTATCAATCCTGCAAAGAATTGAATAATCAAATTTTCATGTCATGCTTTTTAATATGCAAGATGTAGTTGAAATAAGCTGTTCTGTATGTAATTGTAGTAAGCTGTGATTACTCAAAAATTGGTTGCTCCAAATGTTACTTTTGAATTCCCTCTTCTTTACAGAGCCAAATGACTCAATTGTACTGAAACATTCTTTAACCATTTTGAGTCATTCTGCAGGCAGTAAACCAAATCTCTGATGACCTTGTATCTCTCGTTGTTCCACACAAAGCTGGAGCTGCTAGCTCTGTGCGTGTGATCTTTACTAATTCGAAAGAGGATAAGAATCTTCTCCTGGTTTGAATCTCTTCTTCTCTAGAAATCAACAGCATTATGTACAATGTATAAAAACAACAAGATATCAAAAACCACGACTTATTTATAGTCTATTTTCTCCAACTCACTTGCAGATGGATATCCAGAAATTAGAAGATGAACAAAACTTTAAATTCCGTGGATTTCGAGAAGTTATTGATCTATTGTCATCTTCACAGAAGCCAATCATATCGTACAATTGCTTGAATGGTAGTTTGGCACATAACTAACTCACACAATTATATGGCTTGTTAACCTCTTGATATGTTCACATGTCTTTTTATTTTCTGTTTTCTCAGATATGACAATGCTGCACACCAAATTCATTGCGCCTCTTCCGCCAAACATAAATGAATTTATGTGTTCTCTAAAAATGGTATTCTCTAATGTTGTTGATATCAGCCACCTGTGGAGGCAAATTGGCCCTTTGAGAAAAGCGAAGAATATACAAACCGCTCTCAGTTACTTACAAAGGCAGTACTTAAGACAGTACTTTGTGCCAATTGAAATAGAAATACCACAGCAAGGTATAATTCCAGCTAACATTATTCATACATCTTGTTTCTTAGTAAACCATGCCTTATGGTCCCCCTCATACTTTAAGAAATAGAATGTAGAGTATTGTATTGGTGTAACATGAGCATCAAACTGTTATCTATATATTCATAGTGCTTCCTCATCAGCATTTCAATTAAGCTCTCTTTCTCTCTTTTTTAACTTTTCTGCAGATGGTACCAGCAGTGTAACAAAAAATGAGCAAAATGTTCTGAGAATAACAAAGTTATTTGCTAAACTAAGCAATTTACTGAAAATCAGTCCTGAGTGCCAACCGCAATCTCATGAGCAGTGCACCGGAGTTGAAGAATATTGTAACATCTTCTATCCAAGTTGTGTGGTCGAAGGTTCTGATGACGCTAACTTGGCTATTGAGTCAGACACCACAGAAACTGTGAGCACTGATAACATCATCTTCTTGTGGGGCTTTAGGGAAAAATCTATTAAGGAGTTAAAAGCTTACCTTATTGACTTACATCAAGCCTTCTCAGAAGATTTTGAGGTCAAGTTGTTGGATAAGACATGCTCAGCTTTGATATTCCATGATTCTAACACTGCAACACAGTTACTAAAAGAAATAAACTCAGAAAGCCCCTCGCTAAATAGATTCTTCTCAGAAGGTCTGAAAGCTGCAGGTTTTGAAGTGTACAGAAAGGTCTGCAGGTTAGGACTTTGGGATTCAGATTTAGCGGAGGTCCTCGAGGATGTTTCATCTGAGTTAGGTGTTCCCACACTTCCAGAGTGCAACACCTCTCAGATATACTGGAATAGTGCATTGATGCTGGATCTGAAGGAGTATCTGGAATGCTAGAACATTATATAGCCCCTAATATCTTTACCATGTTCTAAGATTAATGAGAGCTCCTCTCTAGAAACAGCAGCAGGCCACATCAGGTGAGTGAAACCAGAGGTGAAGCTTGCATTTTTCAGGATATTTGATATTCAATTTGGGTCAAACTTGATTTTTGTCATTGCCATTATACAAGATATCAGCAAGGTTTTCAGCATAATGATCGGCCTATCTTTGAACTGCAGGCACCTTCATGTGTGGAGATGATTATTGCTTTATTATGATGTTACATGACTGGATTGCATGTCATCATTTCGGAGTGTCTGAACTATGCTTCGGTTCCTTTATGCAGCCTCGATAGCAGCATTGATATTCTGGTTTCCGGTTTAAACTGGCCAATGTTTGACTTGATTACTGCATGCTGGCTACAATGGCATCAATCCGGCATAATAGGCAGTGAGGTACTCTCCGTGGGGCTACGTATGAAAAAGTCAGTGCTGGAATGCTAAGCACCGACCTTGTTCACGGCATCACGCGGAAGCCCCAATAGTTCAATGGAGCCCGGAAGTTGGCTACTTTTTCTCCTGCCTAACTGCCTTTATTTTTTTTGTGCTTAGAATTTGAAAACACGAGATGTGATGGGGGCTTGCAATTGTATGCGATGTAAAATGTGCAATATTAAAGTCGCCTTTAGATGTCAAGGGCACGTTCAGGCAGTCAGCATTGTGAAAGTATGGTTTAATCATCCCTTTGCATCATCACGTGTTTTTTTTTTCCGTCGCTAGTTTGCCATGCCATGTATTCATTATACACCTAACCAGTGACCGGTTTAGAATTGTTTCCATGAAGATTTTTGTTACTAAGATTCATCACAAATAATGGGACAAAAAGTGGGCATGTGCTGTGAGTAATATATCTAATGGTCACAAGATTTTCTTGTGCTACTTCGGTATAATCGCTAATTAAGTGATTTAACTGATCGTGAAAAATATCTGAGTAGCGTTGGTTAGATGAACTGAAGATGTCACACATGTACGGATAAACAAAAGATATCAATACCATATGGGTTTATCTGATATGAGTTTATCCCAAATCCTAAAGCCTTCTTTTCTTCTTTTGTTTCTATATGTTTCTTCTTCCATCGGTCTTTTTTTTTCTGTCCCTCGGTGATTTTTGAATTCAGATTTGAATTTTATCTCAAAATAATAAGTTACCGTTATAACTTTGCCAATAACTTGACCTTTTTTTTTTTTTTTTTTTTTTTTTTTGACAACTCATCCATTCACAACACAAACAATTCCATGCCATAATCACCGTGGTGCCTTCGGCACAACCCCAATTAGAAAAAGTTCAGATATACTCCCTCTATCTCAAAAAAACTAAAATTGTTTACCTAGTCATAATCACACCAACTTGGTGAGTAAAAGCAAACCCAGGATGTTCACGCCATATTGAGTAAAAGTAATAGGGAAAATGCATACGAAGGAAAACTTACTTCATCATAGTCAATGTCAACATGATGAGTGAAATTAGGAATCAGGTGTGTTCTTTACCCGTCTTAACAAAAACACTAATCTAATAAATAGATTTTTAGTTAAACAATTCTACCAAAACAGTATATGGCGTGCACACATAACTTGGCATGGTCATAAATTGGGTGAACATGACCGACAAAAGATAGTTGGCTTACACGTCATGAACTGTAACCGTACCAACACATAACTTGGCATGGTCATAAATTGGGTGAACATGACTCCGACAAAAAGATAGTTGGCCTACACGTCATGAATCGTAATCGTACTAACGCACATAGACTATAAGGAACCAGTTACTAAAAGCTTGAAACCGCTATCTCCACACCTACCCCAAACGCATGATGAGGGACCCATTTCCGGTAGCCCGCATGGCTTCTAGCAAAGACCTAGCCGGACGAGATCGGCTCAAGTTATAAGAAAGCCGCACTTGAGATAGACAAAGGCTTGTGAGCCAAACACGGACCCTCAAGGTAAAGCATGTTATGGTCCCTTTTGTCACACCAACTTCATGAGTAAAAGCTAACTAGAACTCACACTCCATTGAGTAAAAGTAATAGGAAAAAGACATAGATATAGGAAAACTGACTCCATCGTAGTCATGGATCAATGTGAGTAGTAAAGTTAGGAAACTGAAATATGGTACCGCATATAAAAACCCTTACTACTTGCCTTAGTAAAACACATTAAAATTTGGGTGAACATGACTTCGACAAATATAGTTGGCCTACACGTCATGAACTCGTAACCGCATACTAACACATAGACTATAAGGAACCAACTAAAAGATTTTTTTTTTTTTTTTTTTTTAGACTATAAGGAACCGTGACGCAAACCCTACCCCTATGAGCACCTCAGGAAAAAAGATTGAAACCATAGGCGCCTATCTCCACACCTAAACACGGGAAAATCCCAAGAAAATGCACCGGGATTTGAACCCCGGTGGGCCCATTTCTGGGACCGTCCTACCATTGGCCTACAAGCCATGGATTCTAAAAGAAACACCTAGGCAAACAAGATGTGGGGCCCGGCTGGCCCGCATGGAAGCAAACACCTTATAAGAAAGATCGGCTCAACACTCAAGATAGACAAAGGCTTGTGAGCCAAACAAACACTCAAGGTAAAGCATGTTATGGCCCATTTTTGTCACACTCGACTTCGTGAGTAAAAGCGTGGAACTCACTCCATTGAGTAAAAGTAATAGGAACAAGACATAGGGTAAAAAAGCAAAACTGACTCCATCATAGTCATCGATCAATGTGAATAGTAAAATTAGAAAATTGAATATAAAAATCTTTACTACTTTCCTTAGCAAAAACACATTAAAAATGTATATTTACAAAACTAGAAAAACAAGTCCATCAAAAAATAATATCGAAAGTTCATAAAATGGATCAACATGTGACTCCGACAAAAGGCACATGATTGGGACGTCACTAACATAATCATAACAACATATGGACTCCAAGGACCAACCTGTCCTCAGAAATGTGAAACTGCTAGCCTCACACCTAGCTCAAACACAAACACATGAACAAAGATTGTGTTAAACAAACTGATTTTGAATCAAGAAAGATTGGCTTGAGCTCAGCATGATTTATTTTCTTAATTCTCAAACGAACGAAAAATGCTCAGCCATATTGAGTAAAAAGAATTAGGAAATTATACAAAAAGAGAAACTTACTTCATCATAGTCAATGATTAATGTGACGAGTGGAACTTGAAAACCTTAAGACCATAATCAATTATCGATAGATGAGTAAAACTAGGAAAGCTTATGATGGTATCACATCATCTTTGTGAGTAAAAGGAAACTGAAAACGCTCCCACCATATTGAGTGAAAAGTAAAGAGAAAAGGACCTAAACAAAGGAAACTGTACTCACTGAGGGCCAATGTGATTATTAGTAAAATTGGGAAAGTGAACAACAATATTGCATAGAAAATTAAAAGTTGTATTATCAAAAGCACTCATAAGTAAATTTACAAAACTAAACAACTCCGTCAAATTAAAACCAATATATGGTACACAAATATATTGGCGGAGTCATAAAACGGCTCAACATGACTCCAATAAAGGACAATTAGATGATTATGTTACTAATTGCAACCATACCAACAACTGGACTCCAAAGACTAACCTATATATCGTTAGAAATGTGAACATGCCAGTACCACACCTACGCTCAACACCACATGACTCGGGATGGGGAATTTGGGGTAAGCCGCCTAGTTTAGAAAAGCCCTAGGCATGCACACATGGCTCAAGTTGTATACAAACCAAGCTTAAGCCAAGACTAATGCTTGTGAGCCCAACAAGCTAAAAAGATAGCTAATCTAGCCTTTTTTTTTTTTTTAATGTGTGCTCGGGTAAGTTAAGCTCCAACTGGAACTTAAGGTTAAAGCCTAACACGCTAACAAGTTTGAGCTTGGTTTGACATTTTTATTTTTTGACATTTTTTAAATGTGGAAACCATTATTATAAGTTGGGATGGTTTATTATCTTTTGTTAGTTTGGTAGCTCCTGGTTTATTTTGATTGTTATTATAGTTTACAGGGGGCAAAAAGCATAATCAATGCTGAACTGCATGGAATGGAAGTGGAAGAGCACGATGGAACCATGACCTGACCGAGCCGACATCGAAGCCGGCTTGGCTCAGGTTCGTGTTGGGCTCGAGCCTGAGGGTGGCTCGAGCTCGGCTCGTTGACAGCCCACAGCACGCCGCCTCCGCCCGCTTTCCTCTCTCGCCTTCTTCCTCAGGATTCCAACCCGCTAGATCTTCCCCCTCGCACTTCGGCACCCCCCTCAGCACCACCCATGGGCTCTCGCCGCCGCTGAGACTGGGGCCCAACGCTCTCCTCCGCGTCCGCGCCCGCCTCCGCCTCCTCCCCCCCCCCCTCCTCCCCCTCCTCCTCCTATTGCCTCCACTGACCCTAGCCGACCGCCCCCGCCCGCCGACATCAGAAGCCCTAGCTGCTGTCGGAACCGCCCTGCCGGCCCGCCGCTTCTCCGCCCGAAGCGTCCCCGAGTTCTTGGATGCGCCGGCTGCTCCGATGGCTGCCCCTCCGCCCGCCGCAGAGGGCCCCGACGCCGTGGAGATCCGCGAAGTCTGGGCGGGGAACCTGGAGGAGGAATTCGCGGTGATCCGCGCCGTCGTCGACGAGTACCCGTACGTCGCCATGGACACGGAGTTCCCCGGCTTCGTGGTCAAGCCGAGCGCCGAGTACAAGTTCACCTGCGACCGCAACTACGCCGCCCTCGAGGGCAACGTCAACGTGCTCAAGCTCATCCAGCTTGGCCTCACCCTCTCCGACGGGGCGGGCGCGCTCCCGCCGTGCGGCACCGGGGGGCGAGGCTGCATCTGGCAGTTCAACTTCCGGGGCTTCGACCCGCACACCGACCCTTCCAGCAACGACTCCATCGACCTGCTCCGCCGCAGTGGCATCGACTTCGATCGCTTTGCAGCCGAGGGGGTCGATTCCACCCGCTTCGCCGAGCTGATGATGTCGTCCGGCGTCGTGCTCAACGACGAAGTCCAGTGGGTCACCTTCCACAGTGGCCACGACTTCGGCTACCTCCTCAGGCTGCTCACCGGACGGGAAATGCCCAACAACTTGGATGAGTTCCTCAAGCTCACCAAGACCTTCTTCCCGGTGCTGTACGACATCAAGCATCTCATGAAATTCTGTGGCGGTGGCCTCTATGGTGGGCTCAGCAAACTTGGGGAGCTGCTCAAGATCGACCGAGTTGGGACCAGCCACCAGGCTGGTTCTGATTCGCTGCTGACCCTGCAGTGCTTCATCAAGCTCAAGCAGTTGTACTTAAGGGAGTCTGTCAAGTTGTATGATGGTGTGTTGTTTGGGCTTATTCCTGGGGAAGTGGAGATCAAACCTGCTGCTCCACCCATTGAATGAGTAATGGTAGTTAAATAACAAGATTCCGAATCAGAAAAATGGAGAACAAAATCTATCATCAGTGAATATATGGCTGATCTAATGATTTCCTGTGCTTGTTATGACATGCCTTCATTCCTGGCCATTCTTCCCATTAGTCACTTGAATGTATCTTCCATTTGTGTTGTGTTTTCATCTTTGCTAGGTTTACCTAATAATAGCTAACATCAACATTTGTTCGTCTTCTGTATTTATCAGTGGGTTAGCTTGCTCATCTTCAATGTTTATCAGTGCGATAACTTCTTTGTTTTGATAATAGTGATCAGTGTTTCAGAGGCAACTAGGAGTCCAGGCGAATGCTGGCCCGCCTGGACACTAGGCGGAAGGTGCCACTGTTTTCTAAGGCGACCTGGGTACTCCTGGACACCTAGGTGATGCCTTCAAAACACTGCTAGTGATCCAAAGCATGTGTAGGAACTATTGATTTTGTTATTATCTCGAATAACCTTATCTGGTGGGCTATTGAGCAACTGCTTGCTTGGGCATTATTCCTGATAAAATGGGTGATTGCTATCTTGTCTTTCTTTTGCAGCTGTTTCACTTTCTTGTGCAATCTGGTAACTTTAAGGATGTCAATATGTTATGTTGATTGTTGACATGTGTTAACTAATTTAATTCCATTCTCCAGTCATTCAGTAAGTGCTAAGTGGTAAATTTTCATATTGATGTACAATAGTTTAGCTGCAAAACATCCTTTTCTGAATTCCTTTTCTTTTGGTTGATGCTAATCCTACTGGTTTATATTTGTGGACTAGTGGACTAACAATTACTCAATTAGTCTGTCTGTTTGGATCCTTAAGGACTAAGATTAGTCAACTAGCTGTTAGTCCTATGGATCCAAACAGTGCCTTTAGTCATACAATTTTACCATGCGCTGAGTTTTGCCTCACTTTGGTTTCACATATCTGATTCAC
The DNA here is from genome assembly GCA_015847255.1 of Hyparrhenia diplandra. Classification (NCBI taxonomy): domain Eukaryota; kingdom Viridiplantae; phylum Streptophyta; class Magnoliopsida; order Poales; family Poaceae; genus Hyparrhenia; species Hyparrhenia diplandra. Next base: position 111,904 of record JADLZK010008388.1, read on the forward strand.
AAGGGAGGGACCAGGACCATGGCATTGCAAAGCCATCTCTTGAACTTGCTAAACATAATACTTCAGCCTTTCCTCTGTTTATGTGTTTTTATCTTTGAACTTGCTGCATTATACTAGCCATTCAAAGGTTTGCCAAGCAAATCAAGGTAAATTTATTGTATGAAGAGCAGTATGTGTAAACCTTTTTGTCCCCTGTAGTTTTTCCTTTAATTATGATTTTGTGACTGAACAATGATGAAAATATTTCATTCTACCCCACTCAAATTCTGGGATGAGAAGTTACCAAAATTTGCATCTGTCCTGCACTATTTTTTGATATTTATTCTGTTGCTCGAGTGAAATTTTGCCCAGGGGTACTAAATATTTCTAACCTTGTGTTGCTTGTTAAAGAATGTGGATATTGCCCCATGGCCCATGGGTATGCAACTGTTACTTTGATTTTAATACATGCCCCACATTAGAAACTTTGCTTATGAGTATGTTTGAGTTGGTTCTAGGATTCAACTTTCTGTTATCTATTGTTTGTGTTTTTGGTATTTGATTCTTACAGGCAGGATCTTGAGTACTTGAAAGCTGTCATTTATACCATCATTTATGTGATGAATCATTTATAAAATCCAGTAGAAGTAGGGGTGGTGATCACAGTAATCTTGTTACCGGGTCAACCATGGTTTGTAACACTCTATCTGCTTAATGAAAAACGCACCTAGGCGTGCTCTTAAAAAAAATGATGAATCATTTATAAGATGAAGTTGCTGTTCCACTGTCGTGTGGTCATGGTACTGAATACTGATAATGATGCAGTACTTTTTCTGTTTTCTTCGAGTTTTATCTGATCCCTCCAAAGAGATGACGACTGGTTGGATATAGGCATGTAACAGAACCTTTCTCACCTTCCCTGCTCCGATAGTGCCTGGTTGGATATAGGCATATATAACAGAACCTTTCTCACTTCCCCTTCTCCGATAGTGTCTGATTGCGCCCGCCTGCAAAGTGGGCTTGCTTTGTTACCGTAACAGGTAGGGTGGTTTGGTTCTGAACGGAATCATTCTGTTACTCAGCCCTGCGCTTGTTTGGTAACCGTAACAAGCAGTAGCGTTTAGTGCTAAGCAGAATCGTTCTTGTACAAAGCCTGAGTCGGGTATTGGCGCTGGCTTGACAGCACCACCTCTGACATCGGCACCAATAACTGATGCAAAATTAGTGCTACACAAATTTGCAGCTCTTGAGATACGAGGCAAACTCGCTTATTTGGTTGGGGTCATAGACCGCCAGTCAGGACGGTTCAAATTTCATTATCAGGGTGCGGCAAAAACTCAAGTAGCTACGACTGTCTGCGTCACGTCTGGAAGATGATCAACATCTCTAGTTGTGAACAAAGTGTCACTTGCATCTTTGGGTCTCTACACGGTCATATGGATTATAAATATCAATTACAAGCATGTACTGTCCTGATTTTGTCGACATCGTCGATATCAACATTCCAACTTCAACATATGACTAGGGGTCAGGTCCCATGTTCATTTTTCTCAAGAAAAACAAGAACTTATCAAAGAGGGTAATGATATCTGATCCTATACTAATTAACATTAAAACTGGTAACTGTTTTTTTTTCACTTGCTTCCATTAACTGGGAGATAAACACCCTCTGCTGCTAACCAAATGTTGTCAGCCCGCTTCTCACGGACACCGCAGACCTGCACCAAAACATATCACAACGGTATTCATTTGCAAACATGGCAGCAAGTAAAATGAAATTATATTAACATTTATTTGATGAAATTCATGGATAACAGGCAATGAAATAATGGTAAAGAATAATTTACATCAGTAGTAAAATGATCTTAGGGCCCTTACGATTGCCAATTCACTGTCAAATCTTTTGATTCTTGCAAGAAGAAAATTTTGCAATCAAATAAATATCTCACCTCTTGCTGCCCACCACCAAGGCGATTGTACTTCTTGTTGTGACTATGCAGATAACCTCCTGTGTCAACATGTCTAAGTCGTACCTTTTGATCCCTTTTCCATACTTTTTCACTTCCTTCAATTTCTAGCCTGGAGAATGCCAGTGGACAAACATGAGCTAAGCAACAAAATAGGACAAGCATTCACATTGCATGTGTAACTAAATTATACCTCCAATAGTCACCGGTATCTGACAATTCATCCCCACCGAAACAGCTAACCTGTGTTGAAATCCAAGCTTCAGAGTACATTCTTAATATCAGGACATAACAAGATATGGAACATGTTTTCCTAAAACATTGGTCTATACAGGAACTCATAAAATTAGTTGACATCAGAAAGATGGTAACTCAATTCACTGTAAGCTGAAAATAAAGATAGTTGATCACACTTCACTATGACAGCAATATTATGTGGTACATAAGATGGTCTACTGCACAGCAAAGCTCTGTACATGGTCCGGGTTTCCAGGGTTATGGCTAATTTGCAAACAAACCTGTGTGTGCAGTATATGGGCCAGATTGGGTTGGTTTCCAGTGGTTTCAAAGCAGGTTCGATGACCCGATGACCCCGACCCCCACCCCGCGGGGGGGGGGTGGTTCAACGGTTTCAACAATTCCACATGGAGGACAACAATGCGACCTGCAACAGCAGGGGCGCCGATGGGGGTGCACTAACATCCACATCACCGCGATGGACAGTGTCGTGAGCGTGAACTAACTCTTCCCTCTCACCGCCACCCTGGGCCTGGGCGTGGCGGTCCTCCTCTGACGAGCCTGGGTTCGCTGATGGCGCTGACCGCACAGGCAGCACACCATGGGTGACCGCCTAGTCCAACTTCATCTCCAACCACGTGTTTGCCTTCACCTGCTTCCTCTTCTCCAGACCTATTGCACAGCCTCAAGCAGCTCATCCACAACTACCCCCCTGCGCAGCAGCATCCCATTCTCCTCTGTGGACGCAGGCATCATCAGCCGGACAGTGCGGATCAACCACGCTGGGCTCAACCTCATACGGCTTCTTCAGTCGCAAGAACAGAGGTGACAATGGACACACTAAGGCTAACCGCAGCAGGGGACAGGAACCAGCCAAGGCGGACGCGACGTACGTATGGCGTACGTTAAGGCCTTTAGGGACTCAATTGCGCCATTCGCCGCTGCTGCCGTGCTGGTGCCAAACAGCCCTCCTCCTGGTGGCAGCAGCGAGTGGCAGGGCACGGTCATGGTGAGGTGAAGCTCGGCTGACTTGGGTGCAGCACCGGCTTGGCTGAAGTCAAGGCACTCGACGTCGTCCCCACCACCATGTTCATCTATACATTACCACGAGCAGAACGGGTTCTATGGGTTACTTTGGGTTCAACCTGTGTCATGTTAGAGCTACTCTATCATAAAGCCGGTTTTGACGGAAACTAACCTAACCCTTGTATAAGATAGTGGATCCAGTCTTGCATGGATTGGGTATGTGCCGGTCACCGGGTTCAGTGAACCGATGAACAGGGATAACGGACGAACATTTATGGCTTTTTTTTCTCAATCAACAGGAAGGGATTCTAGCCTTCTAGTTCTAGGTATTGCTGATTGCTGTATTTCTTGGTGTTCTAGGAAGTTATTCTAAGGATAGAAGCAAGGGAAATAAGATGCCATGCCGTTCCATTGGTAATTGTATGCCTGGCATGCTAAAATTTGTAAAAGACTGATTACATTTCATCACAACAGCATTACTGAGAAGTAATAAAAAGTTGGAAGTGAACAGTCAAATTGTTCAAATGTCTGAGATCAAGCCATAAAGCCATAATATATATGGAACATGGATGCTTTCAGAGAAGACAATGGAGCAGATTGGTTGAGCAGGAATGTGCAGTGCAGATCATTTCTCCTTTTTCCTAGACCAAAATACATCATGGATGTTGATAGCTCTATAGATATGTAAATTGAAATGTGCACGTCTTGAATTTCCTTCTTGAAAATGACATCTCACAACTAAAACATTTAACAGCTTCAGTTTATTTGGAATACAAGAGCGGTGTGAGACTATTCTATTATATTCATGCATTATCCTATCCTTGTTTATCCAGAAAAAGTAGATGATAGACCAAGTTGTTATGTGTGTGAACCTTGGACAGTGAAGTATATAAGCATACCATGATAGACCAAGTTGTTACATGTGTGAACCTTGGACAGTGAAGTATATAAGCATACCATCTAATAAGAGTAGTTACAGCTTTCCTGCTTGATCCTAATTTGAATTGATTGACACAAATTGTTTCACGTGCTCAGAGAACGCTAAAGGTCTACGGCAATTTCAAGAGAATTAGTCCCTCCACCGAAAATTATATAGGGTCATTTTAGCTTTTCTAGGTACATAGATTTTGCTATGCAACTAGATATATGCTATGCCTAAATGCATAGTAAAACCTATGTATCTACAAAAGCCAAAACGACATATACTTTGGAACAAAGAGAGTAAAAGTTTATCTTTCAATCTAAGTTCAATTGTTCAAAGGATGTACAGAAATTGAACTGTTAATGAATGTTACAACTGGGGAGATTGATATAAAACTAACCTCAAGGTTACCAGATAACGGTGAAGCGTGCAAGTGACTGTGCAACCACCTCCGTGTCCTCATGTGTTGCAACTTGACGATGTCACCAGTTTCGATGGCATCACCCTGCTTAGACGATGAATCTGGAGTAGGCCTTATGATCTGCATTCAATAAGAACCTATCAACTCAGACCAAGATCCTGAGAAGCATTGAAACCCTGCTAATTTGTAGCTGACTATTTGAATTGAAATTATATATCAACCAAACTATAACTAAGGTACCAAATAGCCATTGCTTTTGCGGTCCAGAAAAAAAGTTTCAGATTCTCAATAAGATTGTTTTTGCTAGTCTCAAGATAAATTAGCTCGCTCTTGAAAACAATAGGGTTGTTTGCACCCTAAGTTCAAACAAACTTGCCATATTCAATGCTACCATCTGAAATCTAAACGCATAATAAGCAGTAAACAGGACACATCTATTTGATGAACTGGTAAGGGTTAGATCATGATCAGGATACTTACCCAATAGCTATTTGAGTCATCGCCTTCAGGAAACCCAGTGACAGACTGCTGACCGCTGCCTGAGCCGTAGGGCACGTCATGCGAGTGCAGACGGTACTTGGTCTTCTCATGCATCAGCTTGATCACACTCCCGTAGGTCACCTGCAAATGCCATGCCACCCGCAGATCCAGATCACAGTCACAGTCACACCCAAACCCATAACCTCTGCAGCAGATCTTAATAATAAGGTCCTAATAATCCTGGATGCGCACCTCGGAGCCCTCCACCTCCACGGGATCAGCCGGCCCCCATCGATGCCGCCGGGCCTAACGGCAACCAGGACCGCCACGGCGAGCACGAGCAGCGACGCGGCCATCGCGACGGCGAACGCGCGGCGCGACCTCGGTCGAGGAGAGGAGGAGGAGGAGGAGGCGTCGGCCTTGCCTTTCCTCTTGGCGGCCGGGGTGGCGGGGGCCGGCGGTGCCGTGGCCTCGGGCGGTGACCGCACGGCGCGCGCGCGGGAGGGAGCAGCTGGTCGGTCTCGTTCGTGCGTGCGACGTGTGCCGAGGGGAGCGGAGGCTATCGGCGAGTTGGGGAGGACTTGACCGGCCGTTGATTCCGCGCAAGACTGGAGGAGACGGTCCGGTTCCCTGGCTCCACGTGTAGCTAGCGAATGGGGAGAAGCCGCGTGTCCTCGAGACGTCACGAATGTGATCTGGGCCGTTGGGTGATGGATGTGCGGTGAGGATTTGTTCGAGTGTGACCGCGGCACTGACGGGCTAAACTTTTCGGCTATTGGGCCAGAATGCAAATCATCTTGGTCTCCCCTTCTGTTCACCACCATTGCATTGCAGGCCGAATTGGGTTGGGCTGGCCTGTGGGTTGGTATGGATAGGGGCGCGAGGGGCCATGGTGGTATGAGCTTGGGCAAGTACAGGACGTACAATGTGGTTTTGGTATGCAAGGAGGGAATCAATCGTGCAAAAACCATGGTCTCTCCAAGAATCCGCATGCACATATGGATATGCTGTTAGATATAATATGGGCTTGGCCCTTTTTATATTTAATCTAATAAAATTCTATGGTTCAAATAGTGCACAATAAATGGTTAATATATATGCGGGAAGTTAAAAGAATTTTAATTGTTGAGACTTGAGAGGCAGAGCAGTCAAGCGGTGGCCACTAAAAATTCATGAGATATGAGAGTTATTGTTACTCTTGTTATTGATGACTTAGTGTTTTCCGTTACCGCCACTGCATGAACCTTCATGAGGAGTTCATGGGAGTTTCTTTTCTCCTATTATTACTTTGTCTCTTTATTTGGAATTAAAATGGCTGTTGGCTTCACTTGAAACGTTGGCAGTCAAGCTTGCGTAAATGCCAGGCAACAGTGGTCCTTTGGCTTGCCCACCGTAGGCCTTTTGGCTTGCCTTGCCAAAATATAAAAAGGGTACAACCAACCTTCATTTGAGACGAATCCAAAAACAACAATCCCGAATGCAAAAGATTGAACACCACAGTTCAGCAGCACTTGAGCAATTCCGTTCCTTCTCGTGGTGCGCACACGACAGGGAAGAGTAGGCCTCCAAACGTTACCGTCTCACGAGATCCTTTTGCTCGCGGGTAATAGCCGGGCAATCACGTTTTTGGGGAGTGTCGTCGGACACGACTACTCGCTGGTTCTTCGCATCTTCTTCTCGGTGATTGGCGCGGATTTCATCTTCGACAACAAGGATCATGGCGTTCCCTGGTGCTTCGCTCGGATCGGGGTATGAATTTGTTAAACATCTTGTTCATTCTGTTACCAATATCTTGATGTTTCTAATTAGTATTAGCCGCATGATAGACTTGTTTTATTTTGCATAATATTACTCGTTTTACCTTGCTGGTTAGCACTAGAACATTTTTCATGATGATGATTCTGATCTACTTTATAGATAAGCACATATATGGTATATTTCTCTTGATGCTTGAGTCACTTGCTTGGATTAAATTAAACATGAAAATACCTATTTTTCTAACAATCCAAAAACGTGAGTATTATAGGCAATTTTCATCTGTTGGCTTTGCGGGTTTGTTGAAACCAACTGCATTTGAGGGCACTCATTATAAGAGATGGCGCTAGAAAACTGCTCGTGGTTGACCTCTATGCGTTGCTTTTATGTGGTAAATGATCAACCCTTTGGGGTGAGAACCGTGATGATGAGCAGCGTGTCTTTGATCATGATGATGTCACATGCAAGGCTGCTCTGTTGAGCATCATTGGGGATTCTCTCATTGATGCATATGTGCAGCTTCCGACTGCTAAGGCCATGTGGGATGCACTTGAGGTCCGTTACGGCATTTCTGACGCCGGTTCTGAATCATGCGTCATGGAGCGGTTCCATGACTATCGAATGGTTGAGAACCGCCCGGTAGTCGAACAAGCTCATGAAATACGTGTGCGGTGAAGGAACTTGAGCTGTTTGGGTGTGCACTTCGACAAGTTTGTGGCGGGATGCATGATTGCAAAGTCGCCACGATCCGGGACTGACTTTGCAACTTCTCTCGAAAACATAAGAGGCAAGAGTTCAGCACTGCTGAGCTTGTTGGGACTCTAGATGTTGAGGACAAGGCTAGAGCAAAAGATGTCAAAGGCAAAAGGTCATTGAGGGGAGTTCTAGCGCACATGTGGTGCAAAAGAACCGTCCCCAAACCATAGAAAAAAGAAATTTCAGCAAGAGCTTAAGAAAAAAGCCTACCACTTCTTTCAAGAAGGGTAAGAAGATCATGAACAAGGAAAAGATGAATTGTTTCACATGTGGCAAGCTTGGGCATTTATCCAGGGAGTGCCCCGAGGCTAAGTTTAAGCCCCCCCTCCACGTAAATCAGCCAACACCGTTGAGACCGAAGCAACTACTTACGGGTATGGTAAATTTTTTACCTTACGCCTTTTCGTATGTCATTCACCCGATTGGTGAGTTGATATCGGTGCAAATATTCATGTGTGTGCTGATTTTTCCTTGTTTTCTTTTATCGGGCCGGGCGGGCTGGCTCATTGTTGATGGGGAACGGGCGCGTGCGGCGTTCATTCATGGTGTTGGTACTGCGGTCGATCCGAAGCTCACTTCGGGAAAGACCGTGCAGCTCAAGAACGTGCATCATGTCCCCTCAATAAAGAAGAACTTGATTAGTGGCTCCATGCTCTGTCGTGATGGCTATAAGCTAGTATTTGAATCCAATAAGTGTGTTGTCTCTAAGTTTGGAACTTTTATTGGAAAAGGCTATGAGAGCGGAGGCTTGTTACGCTTGTCCTTGGTTGATACTTGCTTTTAAGTCGGTAAACCATGTGGTTAATAATGTTGAGAATAATATTTGGCATTCGAGATTATGTCATGTTAATGTTGGTTGCATGTCCCGCTTAGCTAGTTTAAATTTAATCCCAAAATTTGATATGGTCAAAGGTTCTAAGTGCCATGTATGCGTTGAGGCAAAACAACCTCGTAAGCCCTCACAAGGTTGCTGCGATGAGGAGTTGGCACCGCTTGAACTAATTCACTCGATGTGTGTGAGATGAATGGAGAATTGACTAAAGGTGGCAAGAGATATTTCATAACATTCATAGATGATTGTACTAGATTTTTGCTACGTGTATCTTCTTAAAACTAAAGATGAAGCGTTGCATTATTTTAAGATCTATAAAAGCGAGGTAGAAAATCAACTTGAGAAGAAAATCAAACGTGTGCGGTATGACCGTGGAGGAGAGTATTTCTCTAATGAATTTTTCGAGTTTTTGCGCTGAGCACGGAATAATTCATGAGAGGACACCACCATACTCACCACAGTCCAATGGGATTGCTGAGAGAAAGAACCGTACTCTAACTAACTTGGTAAATGCCATGTTGAGTACTGCGGGTTTATCTAAGGAATGGTGGGGTGAGGCTATAATGACTGCGAGTCATGTCCTAAATAGAGTGCCCACAAAGAACAAAGAAATTACACCATTTGAGGAATGGGAGAAAAAGAGATTAAATCTTTCCTACCTGCGGACTTGGGGTTGTTTGGCAAAAGTTAATGTGCCAATAAACAAAAAGCGAAAGCTTGGACCGAAAACTGTTGATTGTGTTTTTCTCGGCTATGCTATTAATAGTGTGGGTTATAGATTCTTAATAATAAACTCTGGAGTTTCGATATGTTTGAGGGTACAATCGTGAAATCTAGAGATGCAACATTCTTTGAGAATGAATTTCCCATGAAAAATACACCTAGCACTTCTAGTCATGATTCTACTTTTCTGCCTGAGACACTTGAACCGGTAGTACACGTTGATGATGAAACCCATGAGAATATTCCTGAGGAGGATAATAATATAGTCACTCGAAAGAGTAAGAGACGAAGGGTTGCAAAAACCTTTGGTGATGACTTTATTATATACCTCGTGGAAGACACTCCCACAACCATTCTTTGAGGCATATTCCTCGCTTGACGCCGACTTGTGGAAAGAAGCAAAGGCAAAGTGAGATGGATTCTATTATGACAAATGGGACTTGGGAAGTGGTTGATCGTCCTTATGGATGTAAACCTATGGGATGTAAATGGGTGTTCAAAAAGAAAATGAGGCCCGATGGTACTTGTTGAGAAGTACAAGGCTAGGCTAGTTGCTAAGGGCTATACATAAAAGGAAGGAGAAGATTATTTTGACACTTACTCACCCGGTTGCCCGACCGACGACCATACGTGTGTTAATATCCTTGGCTGCCTCACATGGTCTTCTCATTCATCGATGGATGTTAAGACAACTTTCTTGAATGGAGAGCTTGAGGAAGAGATCTATATGGATCAGCCCGATAGATTTGTGATAAAAGGTCAAGATGGTAAGGTTTGTAAGTTGCTAAAATCCTTGTACGGCCTAAAAAGCCCCTAAGCAGTGGCATGAGAAGTTTGACAAAACTTTAACATCAGTCGGCTTTGCAATTGAATGAAGGCGATAAATGTGTATATTATCGATTCGGTGGAGGTAATGGTGTCATTCTGTGCTTGTATGTGGACGATATTTTGATATTTGGAAATAATATTGAAGTAATTAAAGAAGTAAAAGATTTTCTGTCCAATAATTTTGAAATGAAAGACTTGGGTGAGGCTAATATTATTCTTAACATTAAGCTATTGAGAGAAGAAGGAAATGGTGGGGTAACTCTTGTGCAGTCCCACTATGCGGAAAAAGGTGCTAAGCCGTTTTTGGATACTGATGATTGTGCACTGCTCCAACTCCTTATGACCCAAGTGTAATATTGAGGAAAAATCGAAGAATTTCAAGAGATCAAATGAGATATTCTCAAATAATTGGTTCACTTATGTATCCGGCTAGTGCTCACGAGGCTCGATATCTCGCTTTCTTTGTGAGCAAACTAAGCCGGTTTGTGTCAAATCAGGAGATATTCACCGGAGTGCTCTTGAGAGAGTACTGCGCTATCTAAAAGGTACAATGAGCTATGGCATTCACTTTCTTTGGGTATCCGAGGGTACTAGAAGGTTATTGTGATGCTAATTGAATTTTTCGATGCCGATGAGTCATGACGCCACAAGCGGATACGCGTTCTGCTTGGAGGTGGGCCATTTGTTTCACGGAAGTCTTGCAAAGCGAGACTATCTTAACGAAGTCTACAATGGAAGCAGAACTGACAGCATTGGATACCGCTGGCGCTGAAGCTGAGTGGCTTCGTGAACTTCTTATGGATTTACCGGTTGTGGAAAAACCTATACCGGCTATTTCTATGAACTGTGACAACCAAACTGTGATAACTAAGGTGAACAGTTCTAGGGATAACATGAAGTCCACAAGGCATGTGAAAAGGCGTCTGAAGTCTGTCAGAAAATTGAGAAACTCCGGAGTAATTTCATTGGACTATGTCCATACATCTAAGAATCTGACAGATCAGTTCACTAAGGGTCTGTCACGCAATGTGATAGAAGGTGCGTCGAGGGAGCTGGGCTTGAGACCCATTTGAAGTCATTCCATAGTGGTAACTTGTCCTTTGTGATCGGAGATCCCGTGAATTAGGATGGCGAAACAGGCTAGTGGATGACTGAGGGAGAGACATCTTAGAATAAATTCTAGCTCATTGGAGATGCACCGTCTCTCCAATACTGTAAGGCAGGTTGATTAAATTCTTAATGTGATCCGAGTGGCTTTAATAAAGCAGAGATGTTGTCCTACAGGACATCCTAAAAGGAACACACCTATATGAGTTCGATTGCTAGTCACAATCTATGAGATGTGGGTAATCTCTAGATACTCATGAAAAGGCCAGGAAGTGTGACTTATATGCTTCAAACAGAGGGAATGCTCTTTGCAGCCTAGTATCAGTTAAGGGTTCTAGCGAAACTCATCTCACACAAAAATGTCAATTCAAGGCTTTGTCCATTGGTCAGTTGTGGTTGAGCGTAGCTATTTCTCTAGATGGATGTTTAACTTAACAGTCTCCATCGAAACACTGGTATATAAAAGGATTGTGGTTTTGAGACCTATCTGCATTGTACCCTAGAATTTGGTGGGGATTGTTAGATATAATATGGGCTTGGCCCTTTTTATATTTAATCTAATAAAATTCTATGGTTCAAATAGTGCACAATAAATGGTTAATATATATGCGGAAAGTTGAAAGAATTTTAATTGTTGAGAGGCAGAGCAGTCAAGCGGTGGCCACTAAAAATTCATGAGATACGAGAGTTACTATTGTTACTCTTGTTATTGATGACTTAGTGTTTTCCGTTACCGCCACTGCATGAATTCATGAGGAGTTCATGGGAGTTTCTTTTCTCCTATTATTACTTTGTCTCTTTATTTGAAATTAAAATGGCCGTTGGCTTCACTTGAAACGTTGGCAGTCAAGCTTGCGTAAATGCCAGGCAACAGTGGTCCTTTGGCTTGCCCACCGTAGGCCTTTTGGCTTGCCTTGCCAAAATATAAAAGGGTACAGCCAACCTTCATTTGAGACGAATCCAAAAACAACAATCCCGAATGCAAAAGATTGAACCACAGTTCAGCAGCACTTGAGCAATTCCCGTTCCTTCTCGTGCGCGCACACGACAGGGAAGAGTAGGCCTCCGAAACGTTGCCGTCTACGAGATCGCCTGCTCGAGTGATAGCCGGGCAATCACGTTTTTGGGGAGTGTCGTCGGACACGACTACTGCTGGTTCTTCGCATCTTCTTCTCGGTGATTGGCGCGGATTTCATCTTCGACAACAAGGATCATGGCGTTCCCTGGTGCTTCTGGCTCTGGATCTGGGTATGAATTTGTTAAACATCTTGTTCATTCTGTTACCAATATCTTGATGTTTCTAATTAGTATTAGCCGCATGATAGACTTGTTTTATTTGCGCAATATTACTCGTTTTACCTTGCTGGTTAGCACTAGAACATTTTTCATGATGATGATTCTGATCTACTTTATAGATAAGCACATATATGGTATATTTCTCTTGATGCTTGAGTCACTTGCTTGGATTAAATTAAAAAAATGCCTATTTTTCTAACATATACCGTAGCCAGAGGCGGCACACGGATTGTCAATGGAGCATGGAGAGACAGCGCTGCAGTTTGAGACTGACTCTAGTAGCGGACTTGGGATCAGTGGTCGTACTAAATCGCAGCCCTTCAACATCGCTGGCCACTGCGAGTCTGGATGATCTGCCCCCGTTTCCTTTCCTGTGTGCCGGGGTCCGAAACTCGCCGAACGGAACCATCAATCAACCAAACACGCTGGAACAGTAGGATGATAGATCCGGAGAACAAAAAAAAAAAACAGTGGCATTCCGTTCCATTCCCGCGGCTTCACCTGCACCTCCAACAAGTGCCCGACCGACGTGTCTGTGTGACTGTGTCAGTTCAATCCGTGGCGGATCACACTTCACTCTTGCCGGTGGGTGAAGTTACGTGCCAAAAGCCACGGCACCAGCCGACCGTTGCACCAAAAATTCAGTTCGGACGATGAAGCGTCCGATCACTCCGGTCAATCCACCAGAGACCAGAGTCCAGACAGACCACCAGACCAAACCGAGGTGGATCGCTTGTTTTCCCCGTGATCCCGCCGTACCCATGGGCGCCAAGGTGGAGCAGCGGGCGGCAAGAAGAAGAGGCCAGGAGTAATTGGCAGCCACGGTCCGGTGCCCGGTGGTCTCGCCGTCTCGGTGGGTGGGTGGGTGGTTCGCTGCCCCGCCCCGCGGCCCGCGCGCATCATGACGAGAAGATGGGTTTGTTGCGGCGTGCGGTATCTGGTGGTCAGGCGTGAGACCGGGCCAAGCACACGTACGTGGACGCCGTGGAAACCAGAAAAGCCGGCGCCGGGGCAGGTGCCGGTGGCCCGGCCGTGTCGCCGTGACCGTGACTCCGTGGTCCATGAGCCATGGTGCTGACTACTTGCTGGGCACACGTTGCCTTGTTGGGACTGCACCTTGTGAGCGAGCGTTGTGCACTGATACAGATACAGGACCAGTGGAGGCTTCTCAAACTTGTGGCACTGATACTGTTTGATGGGTTTCATACTACATGTTTGATGGGATGGTTGAGAGTTGAGACATAAGAACAGATGAGATGACAATAGTTGATTAACTGTATCTTTCATATAGAAACGATAATAAGAACAAAGATGGGATGACTGAGCTTCTAAAAAAATATTAGCAACATTTGTATCTCCAAATAAGTTTATTATGAAAATAGACCCAACAATGTCATAGCAATCCATGTCATTTTTGCTAAGTGAAAGAGAGAAGATAAAAAAAGAGAAGAGACTATCTCTTATCTTAACACCTGTCTCATTAAAAAAACGAGGTAGTCTATGGGTCTGCTTATAAAGACTGAGAGAGAAAAGAGAGAAGACGTAGAATAAAATATCATTTACTTGTGGGGTTCACATGATAGAGTGACAATTACATGTCTCATATAAACTAGCAGCTAACTCAATTGTTGAGAACACCTTAGTTAGAGCACATTTTTGCATCAACGAAGTCGCTCTCACGTGTTGCAAGACCATCGATGGGTTGATTGTGTTTGGGAGCCAGTTAAATCTTTGAGCTGAGCCCGGTAGCTAGTACGGGCTAGACCGGCCAAAAGACATGCAAGCGTTTAGATAAAGGAATGCATTGATTCTACCCTTCACATTCAGAAACGAATGCTTACGGCGCAACATAACAAACATGGGACTGAGCCCAAGTTCCGCTAGGCGGTAAGACTAAACAGGTTTCCCCTAAATAGAGAACCTAACAACCAGAGAGCAAGAGCTTCCGGATTCACAAGCCTAGAAACCTCAGAACCACAAACCAACACATTAAACTTGAAGTTTCAAGACTAAGCTTAACAAGCACACACAAGCTTTAAACAACAATCCTTCTTTGATTCTTCCATTCATTGGACCCAAAAAGATTCAGTGCCATGCCTTCTAAACACCTGCGGCTCTCTTTCAGCATCCTTCCCTCTTCCTCTTTAGATAGCCTTGACCATTGCCTGATCCAAAAGTTCCTCCGAAAATTACCTGCAAAGGAGAGTTAGTAATCAATCTTTGGGACACTTCATTATTTCTATTTAGCCATAAGGCCCAACAAATTGCAGCTACTCTTACAAATAATTAGTTTCCATTCCCTAGAGCAAAACTCCTAATCCAAGAACCGAACAGATGTGAGGTATTCTTTTGAGGTTGAATATTAAAGGTAATAAGGATTACATTCCAAACAAATCGGCCACACGACAGTTGAAAAAAAAAGATGTTGGATATTTTCATCCAAACCACAGAAATTACACCTCGGATCTCCTTTCCATTTTCTCTTCACTAAATTGTCTTTTGTTAGGATTACCTCTCTTCTTAAATGGCAAAGGAAAAATTTAATTTTCAAAGGCAACTTTGCTTTCCAAAACACCTCTTTACCTGACAATTTATCTTTTTTTCATGATCTCTCTATACATCGATTGTGTCGAAAAAATACCAATTTTCTTTGCATGCTAAATAAAGATATATTTATCAATGTTCAGATTAAGTGATAACACCACTGAGACCAACTTAAACCACTCTTTCAGTCTCTCTCCCGTTAAACCCCTTCTGAACAATACATTCAACGAGGATGAGCTAAGAACGCTTGCTACCGAAACCCTCTTTTTTCTGACTATCCTATATAAGTCCGTGAATGACCGCATTAGAGGCTACTGGTCAACTCAAACATCTTCCCAAAACCTTTTTGTTGGCCATTGTTTTTACCCTGAACCTTCCATTTTGTAGTAACAAATCCTTCACCTTCATAAGACCTGACCAGAAATGAGAATCACCGGGTCGCTTTTCAATATGTGACAAGCACTTATTTTTTATGTACTTTCTTCTAAGTACTTCTTGCCATAAGCCATCCTCATTGAAAAGCTTGAACAACCATTTACTAAGTAAACATTTGTTCTGAACTTCCAAATCTAGAATCTTGAGTCCTCCCATGCACCTTGGTTGAGAGAGTATACTCCATTTTGTTAACTTGTACTTCTTCTTGTGCTCATCACATTGCTAGAAAAACATGGATCTATAGTAATCCAGCCTTTTGCTTACCCCTTTAGGGCTAACAAAAAGATGACATCATGAACATCGGAAGACTCGACAAAACTGAGTTAATCAACACTAGTCTGCCTCCCGAAAAAAGAAGTTTCCTTTCCAACTACTAAGCTTCTTCTGAACTCGTTCTTCAATCAACCTCTAATGTTTATTTAAAAGTTTTCGATAGTGCATTGGGATCCCTAAGTATCTAAAGGGAAAGCTCCCCTCTACACAGCTAAAAAGCTCCACATACTCCTTTCCCCTGTCCTTTACTGCCCCAAAACAAAACAGTCATTTTTATGGAAGCTGATCTTTCTACTACCCTTTGCTGCCCCCAAAGACATGTAAGTGTGATATTGTGATATGAAAGGTAGTCGTGTATAATTTTTCTCAAACATTATAAGGATTGCCTCTGCTATGCATTCCAAAAATTTGAAATAGACAAAGTCTATATCTAAATGTATAGACAAACGACAACATGAGTAACATCGAAAGGAAAAAAAAAGAGGGATGGTTGTAAGGCGACAAGAAAAAAACAACCTCTTGGTATGATTTTAAAGACATGAGCTTAGGACGACTCTGCTCGTACTAAAACAGTCAACGGTCTGTAGGTTCGCTTACATGTCTAGCAGCAGTGTCTTGCAACTTTTTTTTTTTTTTTTTTTTTTTTTTGGCCGAAGCTGTTTTATTAGTTACCGAGGAGGGGAGGAGGACGAGCACGCCGCGATAGTCATCACCGGGAGTCCGGGACACCTTTGCTGGCAGGCAGGTTGTACCGGTGGCGTGATTCGCAGGAGCCTACTCGCCCAAGTGTGCCGCGTCACTTGTAGCGCTGCTGGGAACACCGGCAGCCACACACACGGCCGCCGTGGTCCGCGCCAGCCAACTTCCCAAATCCCAACTCCCCCAGTCCCACTCCCACACCGCTCCTCTCCTCGCAACGCAAGAGAAAGTAGAAACAGAGACGCGTGAAGAAAAACCGCAGCAGGACGCAGACGAAAACCTCGTCCCTTTCCGTCGTCTTCCTCCTCCTCCCTCCTCTGCTCCGTCTCCCTTCGCTTCGTTCTCCCCGCCTCGGTGGGTCCGCTCCCTCCCCTCCCGCCCGCCACGCGCCGCTCTCCTATTTAACCCCGCGCCCCCGCTCACCGCTCCGCCACTCGCGCACCCATCACCACCACGCCCCCATCTCCAACCAACCACTCCCTCCCTTCCTCCGGAGCCTCTCACCGCCACTAGCCACCACAGCAGCGGCTGTACTGCTACTACCTGTCCCGTCCCTCGGTCGGCTGTCGTTGCACCACACGTCCGCGGCGGCCATCCATCCATGGCGCTGGCGGGGACGGGGTGTTCGCGGAGATCCTTGACGGTGAGGTGTACAAGTACTACGCCGACGGCGAGTGGCGGAGCTCCGCCTCCGGCAAGTCCGTCGCCATCATCAACCCCACCACCCGCAAGACGCAGTACAGGGTGCAAGGTGCGGCCGGGCTCTCTCGCCTCTGCTCTGTTTTTTACCGGGCTCCAAGAACCTCGGGGAGCTACAGCGCTTGTGCTGCTGCTCCCTTGTTTGGGGGAAAAAGACAATTGATGGCAACGCACCGTCAAATTCTGTCGATGATCACCAAGCAAAAACTTGACGAGAAGCGCCAGCCAGCCATTAATGGCGGCTTACCTGCGCTATCACTTTCCTTGATTTTTGCTGGCCGTCCCCGATAGTGCCTCTTAGCTACTGTCTCCAAATAGTCTCACTTTCGATGCTTAATTTCATTGTTCCCCAACCCAACTGAACTGAACCACTTGCCAGTCTATTCCAAGAATCTTTCCCCAATCAACCGTTTCTCGAATTGATCAAAAGTCTATATGCTTTCGCTAGTCATATAGGTTCAGTGTTTGTATGTGAACTGCAAAAGGGGATGGCTGGCTTTCATTTCTGAATTCTGATGGTCTGCATCCCCTGTGTGTCCAGCATGCACCCAGGAGGAGGTGAACAAGGTGATGGACGCGGCCAAGGTCGCGCAGAAGGCGTGGGCACGGACACCGCTGTGGAAGCGCGCGGAGCTCCTCCACAAGGCGGCCGCGATCATGAAGGAGCACAAGGCACCCATCGCCGAGTGCCTTGTCAAGGAGATAGCCAAGCCGGCCAAGGATGCTGTTTCTGAGGTCACTTCTAGCAGATGAAAAAATTCCTGTTAAGCGTTTTGCTTTGATCCTTCGATTGGATAGCTTAACTGACAATTAAAATGTCTTTTGTGTGTTTTCATAGGTTGTGCGGTCTGGGGATTTGGTGTCGTACACAGCTGAGGAGGGTGTGCGGATACTGGGGAGGGCAAGCTTCTTGTTTCTGATAGCTTCCCTGGTAATGAGCGGAACAAGTACTGTCTGAGCTCCAAGGTATATAGCTACATTGCAGTTGCAGTACTCGTGTTTGCTGTATATGCTCCACTGATTTCACTACGGCATTGTTTGTGTGTATCTTAACTTATTCAGAAATGTTGATAGAAATAAGCTAATTGAACGTTTACGAAATCAATTGATGGACTAGTTCATCCTGAGAGTATGGAATGGTAAAAGTTGTGGGGGATGAGCAATTGACCTGCAGAGGATTATGGCCATAAAATAGGCAGCTCGTTTCCCTGCTCCAGCTTATTGACCTGCAGAGGATTATGGAATATTCCATGTATGCTGTTGGCATGTCTTGCTGATTCCTTCTGCCTTGTTTTGCGGTTTTGCCTTTTCTTTGCTGATGTCATTGTCATGCTGTGACTGCTTAGGTTGTGTATTTTCTATGATTCTATCCTAGTATTTTTTTTTTGAGACCACGCCCACCTGTGTTTTTCTAGTGGATTCTATCCTAGTATGAACTATTGCTCCGTTTGTCCATCCTATTTTTCCTCTGTCAATGATTTTGTGTCTCGGCCAAACTGGATCTGCCTGAGCTGACTGTTCCTATGCCAAATTGGCTGGAACCATGACTCAAAGAAAGCCAGCGACAATTAGTGTTATGCCTCGAGCTGGGATTCTGGTAACTTCTGAAAATGGCTGGTAGCTGCTAATCTGTAAAATCTTATCTTGGATTTCGTCATTCAATAGCATCATATTGTTGTAATTTTTGCAAGCCCTGCAGAAGTAAATAAAATAATAAAATCATAGTCTAGTACAGTAGTACTAACTACTAAATACTAATGCAGTCACTTCAAAGTGTTATTCATTCAACCCAAGTAGTTGAGCTGTTTTCCTCCTCAGTGCAGTAGTGGACTATAGCAATCATTCAGGTTATTGCTTTATAAATGAACCTTTTGGCCTTTACTTTATAAACCAACGAAGCTGACACTTCTGGCCACTTTACGTGTTATAGGTGTTTTGAAATTAGGTTAGTCCTATGAGCAGTGGTACTTGCAGATGTCAGGGAAACTTTCTGTTATGTTCGTGAAACTCCAAACACCATACGTCCAGTTATGCACTCATACCAGACATTCAGTTATGGAAACCATACAATGTTGCTGCCAAGCATAGGTTCAATGATGTTTAAGTTGTTCACCGACCAATATTCATGCATGCTGTAGCCTGTAGAAATTTGTATTTCAGACAGTTTTCATCGTGCTAAGTAGCCATTGATGCTCCCTGAACAATATTGGGTTTCCCAAAATTATTGACCCATTAATATTGTTTCCTTGCATATCTAATGTATCATCCTGTTGATGCAGATACCCCTTGGAGTAGTTTTGGCAATCCCTCCATTCAACTATCCTGTCAACTTAGCGGTTTCTAAGATTGGCCCAGCACTAATTGCAGGAAATGCTCTTGTGCTAAAGCCTCCAACTCAGGTATATGAGTTTTTTGGGTTAATCTAACTCCCTTCCTGAGTGTGAATTTAATGCCTTTCAAAGTGAAAATGCTTATGTGAAGTATTATTGTTCAAACAGGGTGCTGTCGCTGCACTTCATATGGTACACTGCTTCCACCTGGCTGGTTTCCCGAAAGGTTTGATTAGTTGTGTGACTGGGAAGGGTTCTGAAATAGGAGATTTTCTTACAATGCATCCTGGAGTCAACTGCATAAGGTAAGCATCAGCACTTGCTGACAACTGATTTCTTCAGTTTTAGTGAGACAGAACCTTATTTGTTCCTTTGCTTCTTAGTTTTACTGGTGGCGATACTGGTATAGCCATTTCAAAGAAGGCTGGAATGGTTCCTCTTCAGATGGAGCTTGGGGGCAAAGATGCTTGCATTGTGCTAGAGGATGCAGATCTAGACTTGGTTGCAGGAAATATAGTAAAGGGTGGTTTCTCTTACAGGTGCAGTACTTAATAATAATGCTATTGATTTGTCTGGAAATAGAATTTTATATCACTTGGTTTTATTGAAAACTTGGAGAAGTGAAAGAGAATATTGGCATCAATAAAAACTTTTAGCTAACAGAACATGACATGTGGTATCCAAGTTGCCAAGTTGGTGTCATTTGCACAATAGTGTTGTCACATGCTTATCCTTGGCTTTGGCTTCCATGCTTCCATCTTAAATTATGACTTATGAGTAAAAGTGTTACCACTGTTTTTATGAATAATATTACTGTTTTGAATATCGTACTATTCCATCCCTAATACTTCTTGAGCTTGTACTCAAATGTGTTGTGATCAATACAGTGGCCAGAGGTGCACTGCTGTCAAAGTAGTGCTGATCATGGAATCAATCGCTGATGCCGTGGTACAGAAGGTTAACACCAAGTTGGCGAAACTGAAAGTTGGCCCACCTGAGGACGACTGTGATATCACCCCAGTTGTAACAGAATCCTCAGCCAACTTCATCGAGGGTCTGGTGATGGATGCAAAGGATAAAGGAGCAACTTTCTGCCAGGAGTACAGGAGAGAAGGCAACCTTATCTGGCCGTTGCTGCTGGATCATGTCCGCCCTGACATGAGGATCGCATGGGAGGAGCCTTTCGGGCCCGTCTTGCCTGTGATCAGGATCAACTCAGTTGAGGAGGGCATCCACCATTGCAACGCTAGTAATTTCGGCCTGCAGGTTTTTCCCTCTCCCTCCCTGCCACTTAACAGCAACAGGTACCATTATACCCAGCTTCTTCAACTCACTGTTTGTGCAACACCCATTCCAGGGATGCGTTTTCACAAGAGACATCAACAAGGCAATCCTGATCAGTGATGCAATGGAGTCTGGAACTGTGCAGATCAACTCTGCACCAGCCCGCGGACCTGACCATTTCCCCTTCCAGGTAATTTTTTATTCGCCAACTATCACGTCAGTGATTTTCTGTGTCAACTGGTTATCAAGTCGCTGAGAAATTTATTTCATTGAGGTGTTTCTAATCCTTAGTGTGTGTGCGTTGTTTTTTTTTTTTTTTTTTTGTATTTTAGGGTCTGAAAGACAGTGGCATTGGATCCCAGGGGATAACAAACAGTATTAACATGATGACCAAGGTGAAGAGCACTGTCATAAACCTGCCATCACCATCCTACACCATGGGCTGATATGTTCATGTAACGGGTGTTTAATATGCCCATGAGCAATGTAGAGAATTAAATTGTTTCATAGCCACGTGAGATTCGTATGCTATTTACAACACAGCTCTCTGCCTGTACCAGATCTTTTGTAGTAAATAAAGAGAAGAATAAAGTGCGTTGAAAGTATTGAGTCGATGCTTTATCTCACTTCAGGGCAAAGCACTTCTGATGATATTTTGGAGGATGAGTATAGGGTTCAGCCTAGTAGCGCTGATGAACGCGATTTGTGTGAGCTAGTGCTTACAATGACGTGGAGCTTAGTCAATTGAAGGAGGTCCATGTGGAGATGCCATCCGTACCGAACTTCATGGACATAAGTATGGTTGATGAAGCAGTATGTGACAGTGGTTTGTCGTTGTTGGACGATGCGGATACATAGAGTGAGGAGATGGAGATTAAGATAAAGAGAGGGATGGAGTCATACCTTGGAATGAGACAAAGCAAATCCAAATTTGAAGTCTAAATTACAAGAAAACCATGTGATGGATGGGAGAATGGGTTTTTAGGGTTCGTGGAGAAGTGAAGAGAGGAGTGTGCCTCGGAGGTAGGAGAGAATGGGAGAAGAGAGGAAGAAAAAAGAAGCTGGTGCCGGCATTTATATCCGCGTCGCTTATAATTTATGGCGCGACACATCCGTCACGCCACGAGCGTTGGAAGCGACAAAGACAGGGCCCATGCGGTTCCACGCCATCACCGGCGGGTGCCACCGTGGACTCAACACCCCCTCCCCGTAGCACCAAAAGGATACCTCGTGCAAATATTTTCTAAACGAGGTTAAACTTGAATTTTGTTTAAAAAGAGGTTTAACCCGCCTTCCTTTTGGTGAGCGACTCCTCCAACGGTTGATCCTCAGTGGGCAACGCCACAACTTCAGCCTTCCTCTTTGTGGAGACCGGCCCCTCTTCCACAGTCCACACCGAGCCTCATCACCGGCCCCCGCTCCAGGACGAGCGCACCCGTCTTCTGGAACGCGCCCTCACTGGCCATGACAAGATCTGAAATCGTCACCCCCTCACCTCGACCAAAATTCCCTCGAGAAAATCGAGGTTTTTTATGAGGGATAATAGGAAATCGTGGAATTATATGTAGGGACGACTTTTTTTTCTTTTTTGAGTTCTTTCATAGGGATGGTATTAGAAGTTGTTTAGGACCAGCGACAGCGGTCTTCAAAACACAACTTTGACCTCTTATTATTATAAAAATATTTATGGAGATGTGATATATGTATACTTTTATCAAAGTATTTTTAAGACAAATCTACTCATATAATTTTTTACCTTTACAAACTCAACAACTTAAAAGTTATTAATGATTTATATTCCCCGATGTTTGACTCAAACCTTGTCAAAAACGACTTCTAATACCATCCAGGAGGAAAGTACCTCCTATCCGGGTACAGTTGTAGTATTTGCTTTTGCTCATACACACACGCACGTACCATATCTTTGTCTAAGTTCCTGACTGAATTGAAGTACAAATAGTATTTTGGTACAAATACTTGCTTTCCTATTGCATAAATACTGAGTAACATGGAGTATTTCCGTCAAAATTTTGGGATTTGCATAATTGCTGTTAGGAAGTGTCGTGTCGTCTCTCTAAACCACTGAAGCTGCGACTGTCTGCTTGTCCGACAGTACTCTCAACTAAGTAGTCAACAGTTGTGATGGTGGCATCAAGCGTAATCTGGCATGAACTTCCTAAGGAATTTGATGGGTTGGGATTCCTCCGGTACGAGCTCATCGAACGGGACGTAGTATCTCTCCTTGTCGTACACATGGCATCTAGTCAGTATCGTCTTCATCAGTCGCCAATTCCAGTTGGCTTCATTGACATACTAACATGAGAAACGAAGTTATTAGTATGTAAAAGAACCAGAGAAATATAACATGAGAAATATAACAAAGTAGGAGAGTTTCAAATCACCTTGCCCCAGTTCTGTTTGATGGAGTCATGAGCAGCACGAAGGTTATAACTTGGGATTCTTGGAGAAATATGGTGTGGGACATGCACATTTATGTCATGGCAAAGGATCTCTATCCTGTAATAAAAAGTCCATTACTCATATGAAATTCAATTGAAGAGGCAACATGTTCCCATGCTAATTTCACTAGAGATTGATTTGCTAGTACAAAATTGGCCTTTTAAGCCAACATGAATCCTTTACCCCAAAATATCCAAACAGCATTTCATATTTGTTGCTGAAACTTCAATGAAATATTGTCCTCTGACTAATTCTAAACTAGGACAACACACAATTATACAATTGAATAATTTTGTTTAATAAAATAGAGTTGATGGTCTACATGTTTTTTGGCACATCCTACTAAATATTATCGTAATTTTTGGTAAAAGCATCTTGAACTTTGAAGGTGAGATGAAACAGTAAATTATGATCAGTGCAACAAGAGTCATAATAGAAACTTTTTAAAGTGGCTAACGTTGTTATATTAATAAGAGTCACATAAGTTCAGCAGGTAAACTTTGTTCTTAGTGTTAGTGCAATGTAATATAAAAACATACCATTTAGGATAGTTACAATGAACTGTGCCATTTAATTGAGCTTGTGCAGCATTCCATTCTTCAGATGACTTGAATGGTATATGAGGAGCTGTGTGATGTACCATTGTAAAAGTGCTCATCTGAAGAGGATCATTTTTTAAAAAATAAGTAGAATACACTTTTCATGTACAAAGCATTAGATAATGGAGAAATTTTACAGTTTTGAACACAGATTATCATCCTTTTGCCTATGCCTTGCTCTGTCAAACCAGCTAAATGCAGGATATCATACTAAGATTTGGTCTACCGCTGGGATTTAATGAATCTAACCTATGTTCTGATAAACTATTCAACAAGGGGTTTACAAAATGTCATGAAATGAGCTGCTGGAAAATTCATGTGGGCAGGAACCATGAACAAGTCTGTTGCTACTTGCTGGTTTCCAAATACAGTAAAGAGGCTCTAATAATAATATAAAACAAAGTACATATTAGATAATGGCTGCTAGAGTATACACATTTGCCTTTAAACCTTCACAGAATCTTGGATGGAAGGTTGTGCAAATGGGCACCTCTTTCTGGAGCATCTGATCCACTCCATGGGTCAGTAATTTACAGCAGTTAAGCATGAATTATTGAATTAACATGGTGTATCTACTTAAATTTTATAAAAAGTATGACAGAGTCCAAGAACATGACAAAAAATGCCATGGACTTGGACGCCATATAGATTTCAATAAATGATTGTGACAGGAAATAAGAAATGTTAAATATTATAAATACCTAAATAGAGTAAGAGCATGATAGTAATAATAATTAGGATGGACTTGGACACTATGTGCATTTCAACAATGATGGTGGAAGATAAGAAATGTTACCCAAAAAATGATAAACCATCCATGGCATGAACCAGAACTTAAACCATCCAGCTAGTCCTGATTTGAGAATGATCAAAGGCCATCCAATCGCCATGAATGCAAAAACACATGCTAAGCTTATCTTAACCCTTGGAACTTCATTTGGTCTGAATTTTTTTTAGATTGAAGTGCCAAATCAACCTGACCAACAGGTGAGCAATAGTTAGGAGAAATACAATATCATGGAGCAGTTCGTCATGCAATACAGAAATAGTTGAAAAAAAATACCAGTGAGCAATAGACATCCATGGCCTGATAGGGCCATAGCCAAAAATAATCGCCTTCCTGAGAAAAGGTGATGTTTCAATTTCCTTTTGCCAAACAGGTTGCCATGCAGTATCTTCTATCAACCTGGACATTGTGCAAAAGGTTAATGTTCCAAATGCAAATTAGGACATGGTTGGCATTTGGAAATATTCAAGGCCTTTCAGGTTATGACTTCATCCATATTGAAAGATCATACAAATACTCTAAAAGTTTTGTAAGTTATGCTGTGATTAAAGAATTTGCAGTATATCTGTTATCCATGCTCAATGAATATTAGAAAACTAGTATAAGCATGCTAAGATCAGGAATGTAAATGTTAGCTATGATGTTGCTCAATTGACATTAGAATTAGTTGAAATCAATATAAAAATTTCAGCGGAAGTTTGAAAATTGAAAAACAAAATTAAATACATGTGAAGAGCAATAATAAAACTAGAACAGGCAACAGAGATGTTGTGTGAATAAGTGCACAATGGGGTGAATTCTCCTTGGTCATTGCAATGCAGTGCATGAAGACAAAACTTCTGGAAGAGAAGTGGAAATTATACTACTTGGACCTCAAAGTGTATTTTTGGAGTCAAAATCATTGGAGACTGGTGTATAAGAAGGTATGCACATACATGTTTGTCTTTGCATGATGTCGGTCATGCTTAAATCTCCACGGTTCATAAGGATATATCAATGGCATAAAAGCCAAAGTTCCAACAATATCTTCAACCAACTTATTCCTTGAAAATGATTTATGAGCACAATCATGACCTATCACAAAAAAACTTTACAAAAACATCAATAAGAATGTGAAGAAGCCACAGAGATAGAAACATGAGGCCATTACTGCAGGAAAATTCACACAGGAGTTTTGAGAGCAAGGGACAGAGCTAACCCCGGTCACTGCTGTGCCTGCCCAAGCCCAAGCCAAGGGAAGAAGATACCATGGAGACTTTGCAATGAAAAATAAACCCAGCGCATAAGAAGTAACTGATATCAAAACTGATGTCCAAGCCTTAACGTCATCAATTTCAAATACCTAGCAATAGAAAAAATTACGTCAGAATTTGTGATACCCGAACACCAAAAGCAAACTGGTGTTGACAGTTGGCACCTCTTTAGGTAGAGTATCCATGACATCCTTAAGAGTAACGTTATCTGGTAGTTCATCTCCAATTTGTGTGAACCCATAATCTTGAGCCATTTGCTTCCTTTTCCCCTCAATGCCCTCATCATCTACTAGTGGTGATGTAACCGGAAGTACTGCTGCTTGCAGGCCTCCTCTTTGCTTCAATGGTAAGAATTGGTGGTAGCTTCTTCTGTCATATACAACATCTCTCTTCACAAGAAAAGGACCTGACGAATACAAGAATGTCACATCTGCATAGTGAAAGCTGCTAGATAAAAATGAAGCCGATAGCGAATTCTCATTAGGATAAGCTTCGATGAGCTAGTTACCATTTTCTATGGTATAATTTATCAGCCTGCAAAGTTTAACAATCCATCTAGTCTAAACACAATACTTGGTCAGGAGGATGCAAACCACATAGCAATTTTATGAATTTACATTAGCAGGAACTATAGAATTGTGAGGATAAAAACAACAGGCCACAAGCATCCAGTTCTGCACCACTCAAAGACCTACATTTTGACCAAGAACCACCACTAATCCAGTCCACCATACTACAGGACCCACAAATCAATCCTAACAATTACGCGAGCAGAAAGAAAAAGCCTACCTGCGGGGGCTCCAGCGGCTGTTCGCCGAGGCAGCAGCGATCTCTTGGCCGGCACCTGAACATCAACAACCAAAGCCAGGTAAGCGCATCATCGGAGCGGGCATTGCAGCACGCATTCTGAACAATTAACATGTATGCGAGACGGCGGAAGTGTCCTCCTACCCGCAAGGAGGGCAGCTGCAGCACGGAGCCGGCGGAGACGCCGCTCGCCGTCGCCATCCCTCCGTCTCGTGGCGCGGCGAGGGCGCGGCGGCGACGACTGGCTGGCTCTGGCTAGCGAGAGCTGCGGGCACCGGTTTGGATGGACAGACGGGTGCGGTGCGGGCGGCTGGCTTTGGCTGAGAGGCTGAGGCGGGCGGGCGGACGGGCCGCTGAGATGGGACCACCGATGGGCTCGGTCCAGCTGACCTGCGGGCCTGCCGCTGAGCCACAGCCACTTGCGGGGGTGCCGGTCGCGGTTGCCAGTTGCTTTCGACTTGTGGACGGGAGCCGCCGCCGTGTGAGCCTGTGGCGCAGACAGTGGGCAAGTGGGTTCGGTTGGTGGGTCCCGGAGGTCAGCGTAGTGTGGCCGGCCCATGATGTCGGCAGGTCAAGCCCTTGTAGGGGAGGGCCGCGTGCGCCGCTTCAGCCTGCCCGCACTTGACCAGAGACGATGGGCCTAGAGATGGACTGGGAAATGGGAACACGATGAGGGCCTGCGAACTGCATAAAAGGCCTCAAAAAAATGTCTCGGTTCGGTCAAGAGCTGGCGAAAGGCTTCCAATTTCCAAACTGTGCCGGTTGTTTGAGTTTTTCCTAAATTTATAACCCTGCTCAAGTTTGAAACTGTTCATTTTTGCAATTTAGATGGTTTTGATTTGGCGGTGGTTTTAGTTTTACTAATGTGGCCTTAAGTCAGAGAGGGTAAATCGGACTAAGTTAAAAGCTCAGATAGGTAAATTATACTAGAAATATTTTTTAAGGAATGTCCGAAAAATCATAAGAACAAATTTTCAAAAAAAATATCTAAATATTTTTACATGGGAAATAATATAAGATCTAAATTTTTGTTTGATCTTAGAAAATTCATAGAAATTTTGTTTGATCTCAAAAATTATGAAACTACTTTTAGATTTATTCAGATTGCTTTAATCTTTATGGATCCATTTTGGTGCTTATTTGCTAGTAGAATCTTCTGCTATCTATTAGAAAGTCGATGTTGATCATTCAGTCTATATAGAGCTTATCCACGACAGGGGATAAATGTCCATCCTACGTACCACACATAAGTAGTCCCACTGCCGATTCTACTAATCGTACAATCAACATCGATTAATTAATTACAATAGATAACGAGAGTTTATACTAGTAAATAACAAAAAAAGAAAAAGAATCCACACTGACTCATGTATCAAGGGTACATGATGGACCCAGCCAACAACCATGAAAACACAAAAATTAATGTGAAGGATATTTTTAATCCCAATCCCTTGGATTTTTATTTTTTGCGATAAAAAAAGAGCTGTGTTTTAAATTTAGATGGCGTAGCTTGTACAGCATTTCGCTGTTTCCAGCTGCTGTTGCTACAGTACATTTCTCCGGGGTTGCAACTTGCAAGTCACAGCTGCTGATTATTAATTCTGATATCCCGTCTGACCTCAGAATAACCGGCGGGCAGCTAATCGGCTAATCCAGCAGCTTTTCCTTCGATCAGTGTATGGCACATTGGCACGATCGAGCGACCCGCGCCGTCACTCGTGTGGTGTGGCTGCCCGCTGCCGCCAGCAGCGACAGCAGCCGATTCCTTGTTGCCAAGGCCGTGCAGCAGCCAGAGCAGGTGAAGGACCGCGACGCGACGTCGGCCCCGTGGGGTGCGATGCGACACCGGCGCGCCACACAAAAGGACACGACGTGGCGAATATCACGTCAGGTCCTGACTCCGACGCCCACATCTAGCCCTTGGTGCACGGTAGCCGGAGGTCCGGCCGCCGGGAACGCGACGAAACCGCCGGGGGCGCCCACGTCCCCGTCTAGGCGTACACCTGGCAGGCCTCCCCACCGCTCCGCGCGAGCGTGGGGGCCGCACCGCCTGTCCGCCTCGACACTTGTCACCGGTCTAGCGGCGCGGCGGCGAGGCGCTCGATCGCGCGTCTAGCGTCAGGCCGCTGGGAGGCCGGCGGTCGACGTCGTGTCGACTCGAACGAATCCGCGGCACAAACTGCTGGATCCATCGGGTACCCGGCCGGCTGCTGCCGCTCAGCTAGAGATGTTTTGGTAGTAAGGAAAGTGTGGTGAGCGGCGCACGGCGAGCGAGCGTGCGTGTCAGCGCGTTCGGCAGCTCCGATCCATCTCGCACGCGGTGACGCACTCGCGCGCGCAGCCTCGCAGCTCTCTGGCCGATTTGGCAACCTGTCTTGCTTTCACGGCACCATGATTGATTTGATTCACTGACGATTTGTGGTTAATTATGCTTTCACGGCTCCATGATTCACCCGATCTGTAGGTTGTGCTGGCAACAGGTATAATCCCAGCTAGCCTCGTCGCGTTTTGCACGTGACGACGACGCGCCTGCGCGGCTGCGCATGCGTAAAACGAAGCCTCTTCCAGGTTATCATTAGTTGAGTGATCCAACATGACTTTGATTAACGGATATTTTTTTATTTCTCTAATGATGTGAAAGGAGGGCATTCTTCCTTAAGAGCACCCGCAATGGGGGTAAGAAGGGGGAGTAAGCATTAAATGCACCCTTACTACTAGGAGTAAACACCGTGAGAGAAGGTAGTAACAAAACCCGGGTAGTAGCACTCCTCACGGGAGGAAGCAAATAAACAATACTATGCATACGGTGTTTCTTTGTAGAAAAGTAAAAGGTTGGCCGGTCCGGCCGTTGCATGCTATGGTCGTTATACGAGCGGCAACTTCCTCCCGTTGCTCCCTACGCTTCATGTTCCAACCGTTGGTCTTTGCCCCGACTTTCACCTACAAAATAGAGGCAAAACTCGAACATATCACCACACCACACCACCCAACTTCTCTACACGTGATGGATCCTACCAATAGAGGTTTCATGAACCTTTTGAACCAAGGCTCCTCCAGCCAACATCACGGGAGTAGTAGGCGGGACTCCCCTCCTCAAATTCCCTCAACATTTCCCCAAGCACATCCTACCCACTCCTCCCAATCCCTCGTCACCAAATTTCCAAAATTTTCACCCATTTGGACATCCAACCAACTATCCAAAGATATGGCAATTCTCCTCCAGGCTTTCTTGGTTTTTGTGAACAAGGAAATTGGCCACAATCTATACCAATAAGCTTCCAAGGTTTTTTCGTCCTCAAGGTTTTCAGCGGCGAGGAAAGTTGGGTGTACTCACCAAATCAAGTTGTTGGATCCGCTTCTTCTCATGGATCCGAATCGGCCTCTCCATGCCCCGCAACACATGAAGAGAAAAACTTCGTTCTCGCTTAGAAGATTCAAGTGGTGGTGAAGAGGAAAAGAAGATAGAAGATTTGGGGGAAGAGAAGAGGGAGGGAGGAGAGGTGTAAGGCTGAATCGACGTAAGATGAGAACATAAGGCTCCTTAGTACTTGGATAAACAACTCGGTGGATCCCATAGATGGAAATGACAAGAAGTTTGATCACTCTTTTGGAGAGTCAGAATCGCAGAGTTTAACAGACAATACACCAAGCAATGACCGCAAAAGGACGGTTGTGCAATGCAAGTCACATTGGAAAGGTGTCAAGAAGGAGGTAACAAAATGGTGTGGAGTCTATTCTCAAGTTCAAAGCACTTGGAGGAGTGGAGAGTCCGATGATATGATATTACAGAGGGCTCATGCGTGGTTTAAATCACAAAACAATGAGAAACCATTCACATTAGAGTATATGTGGAAGGAGCTAAGGAAACTACCAAAATGGCAAAGAATCGTTGAGGAGGAGAACACCAACAAAGAAGAGGACTAAGATTTGAGAATCGGGTGCATACACATCATCATCCAACCAAGACATCGAAGATGAAAGTAGACACAAAGAGAAGCGCCCCGAGGGGCGTAAGAAAGCAAAAGCCAAAATTTGAAAGGGAAAGGGAAAAAATTGCCAAAGATCTCCTTTGGGGACCAGCCTTCTCAAGACTTTGTTCTATTCAATGAAGCTATAAAAGTGAAAGCAGCGGCAATGCAAAATGGACGAATAAAGATCTCGAATCAACAAAAGCAAAGCGATCACAGACTAGAAGAGATCATGCACGGACATATGCAAAATTGGTGGACAAAGACACTTCAAATTTTTCTTAAAAAAAACGACTAAAGAGGCATGAAGATATCACGGAGAAGTTAGCTCAAGAAATTCTTTGAAGCATAAATGACCCAAAAAGTATTAATCGAAGCATTTGTAGTAGGTGTAATGTAAGAGCATTTGTAGTAGGTGTAATGTAAGAGCATATGTACCCCTAGTGTTTAGAGCTAAGTTTGTATCATTTCGTATTGTAAGAGCATTTGTACCCTAGTGTTTAGAGCTAAGTTTGTATCCCATTTACGTATCAAATGAATATTCATATTTTCATTTATATCCATCTTCTGGTACAATGATCAGTACTACCATACAAAAACTAGCGGTTGGAAACTAGTTGTTGGCATGTTCGAAAAAAGCGAGAACATGGTCACATTTGGAAACTAGCCGTTGGCATGTTCGAAAAAAAAGCGTAAGATGGTCGTTGGAAACTAGCCGTTGGCATGTTCGAGAAAAAAGCGAGAACATGGCCGTTGGAAACTATTTGTTGGCATGTTCGGAAAAAAGCAGAACATGGCGTTGGAAACTATTTGTTGGCATGTTCGAACATGGATTCTTGCAAAGTTACACTAGCTTATAAATACAAGTAGTAGTTGAAGGCAAGCAACACACTACCTTGACTTCCACACAACAAAGCATCCCACTACCAAAGACATGTCTCTTGATTCACAAGATCATTCTAGTCATTCCGATGAGTCCGTGAATAGTGAGAAGATTGAAGAGATGATGTGGGAAGAATTTAATGATCCCATTGAGGCTCAAGTTGAAGCTCAACTTGAAGAGAAGTTCTTGGCTCGCCTAAGTGGTACCTCCAACCGATCTTATGGATGAATCATTTGGGGTAGCGAAAAGCACGGCAATGGAGTGCATGATCAACTTTGTTCAAGGTGTGAGGCACATATTTGGTCATCAATATCTGCGTAGGCCTCTTTGAAGAAGATATTCAACGTTTACTTCATTTCGGTGAGGCACATGGATTTCTGGAATGTTGGGTAGTGTTGATTGCATGCTTTGGGAATGGCAAAATTGCCCGGTTGCATGGAAGGGGCAATTTACACGTGGTGATTATGGAGTACCCACAATCATGCTTGAAGCAGTTGCATCATTAGACTTGTGGATTTGGCATGCATTTTTTGGTAATTGCTTTGGTTCAAACAATGATATCAATGTATTGGACCAGTCTCCATTATTCACCGATGTGCTACAAGGAAGAGCAAGCACTGTTGAGTTTACGGTTAATGGAAGACAATATAACATGGGATACTACCTAGCCGGCGGTATCTATCCGAGTGGGCGTGTTTGCCAAATCAATCACCGGACCCCAAAGTGATAAACATAAATTATATGCACGGCGTCAAGAATCGCCGAGGAAAGATGTCGAACGGGCTTTTGGTGTTTTGCGTAAACGTTGGGCCATCATACGACACCCAAAGACGTCTTTGGGAAAGGAAAGAGCTTGCGAGATATAATGTATGCATGTGTTATTTTACACAACATGATAGTTGAGGATGAGAGAGATTCCTACAACATCCCGGATGAGAACACATATGAGCAAGGCCAATTTTACGCCCAAATACTTGGGGCTTGAACAGGGGCCCAATCTATGGATTTGCGGAAGTACTAGAGAAAAATAGGAGCCTTCGTGGACCGAACAACACACATCGGCGTCTCAAGGAAGATTTAATAGAGCACATATGGCAGAAATTTAGAGGTCAACAACAACAAGATTAGAGTGTACTAGCTTCGGATCGACCATGTACTTTACTAGTTTAATTTGTTTTCACCAATCCGGCTTAGAGAATGTACGTGCTTATTTGAGTACTTGTATTGTAATTCATCAATGTATTAATTTCTCACCAACAAGATTAGTAGCAATACTTGTGGATTGTCATGCACATTACTAGTACTCTATGACCGAGCACAAGGATAGCAAACGGATTTTTAAAAAAAAAAAAAGGATAGCAAACGGGCAAGCGGTGCTTACGATGTGTTGTGTTGTCTTGCCGTAGCTCGATGGAGAGTTCACCGCCGCAGACCGCCCAGAGGATCGCGACGTCCGCGGAGTGCGCCGGGCCGCCGGTGGTTGATTTCGAAACCACGACCAAAGCTTAGCTTTCACGAACCAGCGGCACAATCGCCGAGATGGCCGTGCCGATCGAGGACGAGTGGGGAAGGCCGCCGTGGAAGACGAGGTGACCGAACGGTACGGCGACGCCGCCGCGACGAGGATATGCCGATGAGGAAGCGGCGGCGCTGTAGGAGGAGAGGACGAAGCGGCGCGCGGCGATGGATTCTCAAGACGGAAATGAACAGAGATTGGGGATCCGGTTGTTTCTCCGTCTCCCGGTCCCGCCTCGCGGGAAGGATCGAGGAGGTTGGGGAATCGCATTTTTTCCTAACGCGGGGGCCCCACCTTATGCGTGGTGCACATTGTGAGTCGGGTAGATCAAGCATACTACCCTCGTGCCTTGGACCCACGTTATTACCGATTGGGATAGTAAACATTGCGGTCGCTCTAATGCTATTGATGCTATTGATGAGATGCTAGGCACCATCGAACCTTTTGTTGGAATGTGTAGGTGTTCCTCAGAAAGGCACGTGTGCACCGCGGTTTGTTCCAAGCAAACTTTTGGCGTGTCAAATTAGCACGAGGCAGGAGTCAATCGTAGTACACACACACGGGCTCTCGTTCTCGTAAAGAATCATTCCCCCGAGGGCAGACGATCGGTTTGTGAATCCGGAAGAAACAACCCGATACAATTTCTTCCTAGACAGTCATATTCGTGTTCGGGAACTAGTAAGTCTCAATAACGACAACCTTTTCAAAGATGACGAGCTTTGAAAGATTTAGAGTAAAGTCCATTTTTAGCCATCGAACTTCTGGCAAAGTTCAAGAATGATCATCGAACTTTTGGCCATCGGGCGGTTTCGATGGGTGGTTTTAATGTTTTATTTATAATTTAGTCCTTACATCAATGGGAGTTGTTATATATTGTTGGGTAAAATACTCCAAACACGTTTATTGATGAATACTTAGTCACAAAATGACTGGTACAACATGCCCATTACAAGAGATGTTAGGGGGTATTTATAGGCCCCCTAGCTTCGTAGTTCTAGGAAGATAACAAATTTCACAATTACAAAAATATCTATCTTCATCCTCGCCGAAGCCATTCTTGATGCCTTCGCAAGATTTGTTTTGAACCTTCTTCATGCTTCCTATAAACTTTGGTCGCGAAGGTCTTTCGACGAAGCTTCTTTCCCGAGTCTCTTTTTGCGAAGCTTTAAACCGCGAAGGTCTTCGTGATACCTTCGCTTATGCCTTTATGATAATCTCCCCGATCATCCTCCTTTTTTGTGAATACCTTCGTATGAAACTCTGTTCACACATTCGAACTTCAAAGTTTGGGTTAGAAGTTTATGCAAAATAAAGTTGACCCCAACAAGACCCCTCGTGGGCGAATGCCAACTTCAAAGGCATGAATCCCACGAAAATTTAGTAAACTTTTGTGGTAATAAACGTCGTCCCAAACTTTGAAGTTGGGATTCTTGAATTTGTCAATGTCTTCGCTAGAAAGTATTTTTAAAAGTTTTATTTTATTATTATTTTTTATTATTTTGATTTTCTAACGGCTAGTTTGACCATTTTGACCGGCTTATGCTTACAAATAGCGGAGGATCCCCCCTTTTTTCTCATCTTTTCGAAGAGGGGAGACTCTGCTGCGTTTTTTCTTTGGACTACAAAGGTGTTTTGCGAAGGTAGTCTTTGGGCGAAGGTGTTTTGACGAGTTTTGATTTGTTGGTGATTCCACTTTTCGTAGAAGGTATTTATTTTTCTTAGCCTCTCCTTTATTTATTAGTGAAGGTAATTACATTTTTGATATATAAAAATTTTGTGTTTCTATTGAGTTTGCGAGATGGCGGAGGAGCAAAGTGTTTCTCATTCACATTACGGTTACGATAGAGAAGTCTTTGGATTCGATGATGGTCTTAGTGGGGTTAGCGCTTCTCCTTGAGTTAGTTTCGGATGATGGTTATTCTTATTTCTTTGGAAAAAGCAAGATGAAGAAGTCAGATTTTACGGAACTTGAAAAGGATGGTATTTTAAAAAGTGGTTATTATAGACTGCTGATCTGAAGAAACCATTCCTCATCCTAAAAAGGGCGAATGTATCGTTTTTTCAAGGATTTTTTTCTTCTTTGGGCTTCGATTTCCTTGTCAAGATTTTTTGGAGGATGTTTTGAAGGCATATGACATTGAGATCCATCACCTAACTCCAAATGCAATTGCTCGTCTTTTCCGTTTTTTCATATGGACCGCATGGAGCCAAGAAGTGAATCCAAACATTAATGCTTTACGTGATCTTCATGAGCTTCATATTGATGATCGAAGCAAAGTTATTGATGGGAAGACATTTACTTATTATTTTGGATGTTGCAACTTGAAGCGCTAAAGGAGCCAAGCAAATTTCTCCCTTGACTAAAAATAAATGGGCCGATGGTTGGTTCAAGATGTGGTTTTACCACAAAGTTCCTTATGTCGAGGAACGTGAGAATAAGAGACTTGTGAGAAAGTACCCACTTGCATTTGTAATGCATAAACGCGAGTTTATAGTGAGGCCTCCTTCGAAGAAATCACAAGCCACTAGTGAATGCATGAAGGCTTTCAAGTTAGTTGCATCTTTTGAGTATAAGAGATTTGGTTGAAGAGTTTATTCTTTGCCCGAGTTTGGCCTCTTCGTCGAGGATGGAATATCCTTCGCTTTCATACGAAGGAGATTCGAGGGAAAAATTATAAGTTTCGGATCGTGACATTGTTAAGCCGGTGAGTTTAAAACGAATGAAGATTTTGTTGAATTTGTTGAGTTGAGGGCTTGCTCGTTTCTTGGGAAGTATGTTACTAAATAAAAGAGGTTCATGGATGATTTGCTTGGGGAGAATTACTCTAGATTTAATCGAGTTTTTGACGTTGCTAAGATTCCGTATGGTGAACGCCCTCCTCCGGCTTATTCTCGTCTTTGAGAAGGTTCTTTCAGAGAGAATGAGGCGAAGGATGACTCAACGAAAGGAAAGAAGAGAAAAACAACTGAATCTTCCACAACGACCGGCGGGGGTAGAAAGAAAACTTTGGTTACGAAGAAGCGGAAAGAAGGCTAATCTTACCCCTATAGTTGATTTGTGTGATGATGATGGCTTTGCTATAGATGAAGATTTGATGGGAATTTCAGCTAATCAACTTGAGGTGAGAAAAATGTGTCTAGCTTTTGCATGTACTGGCTTGACTCGAGATGTTGACTCCTCTTGCTCGAATTTGCGGAATTTGGCTACTCGTGGGGAGATTAGCAAAGATGTTATGAAGGATGTTCCGCACCTAGTATACGACTATTGCTTCGTCACCTAGGTTCTATTTGAAAACTCCCTATTTGTTTTGTATGTTGATTATGATGCTAAAGTTCATTTAGGTCCCGGGACTGAAGATATTGCCGATGATTTGGGTAAGATGGCATCTGTTGCTCAGAAGATTTATTCTTTAAAGTCTGGGACTGGTTTGAAGGAGGGTGATAACTTTGTTTCTGAGACTGTTGCGGCTGCTGCTAATGAAAATGTTCATGTCGAAGGTGTAAATCATTTGCGATCTTCGCGAACGGAATGTTTTCGATGAAGTTGTCTGAGGGGCTCTTGCTTTGAAATTGTTGACAAAATTTTTGTGAAAACAGAGATAGTGAGAATTTGGTTGACGAAGGGAAATCTCAAGGCGTTGAGGCTGTTTTTAAAGATTCAATTTTGCCTTGAAAAGGGGGACGAAGATTCTTCTTGTGACATTTGATGATTTTGACGATGATGTCTTTGATAAGGAGGTTGAGGAGGCGCAAACCTTCATCTTGAGGATTCAATTATTAATATTGATACTCAAGAAAAAATTTCTTGCCCTTTAAAAGAAGGAGAACTTGTTGGTGAGTCGTCTTTTCTCGTGACTTAACTTTTGATGATGTTTATTTGAACAAGATTCTATACTTAGTTTGTTTGTTTTTTATGCGACTAATTACTTTCCCGATCGTCGACTTCTTTGAGAGATAAAATTGTTGATGTTGGGAAATTTGAAGGAAGTTGCTCAAGATGTTTCTACTCGGTGGTGCCTTCGAAGATTTGTCTTCCATTATCGATCCCGAGAAGCTACAAAAGGTTTTGGATTTACGTCGTTCGAAGGTGTTAGTTTAGATTCTTTCAAATTTATTGGAGTTGGGAGAAACTTCGGATGATGCCGAAGAAAACTGAACTCCGATTTGGCGAAGTGCATTGATGATGCCTTTAGTGTTCTCGACGCCGAGGCCGAGCTCGCGAAGAAGGATCCTTTGGAACTTGCCGAGGCGGTGTTTCTTTGATGTACAAGGTAATAAGAATATCTTCGTTTAACTTTTGTTTTGCTTTGTATATAAGTTTGTTATCTTTTTTTTTTTTTTTTTTGTAGGGCGCTTCTTGCACGTAGCCAACGGAAGGCAATAGAGGATAGACTTGTTGCGTCGCCCTTTGTGAGAAGGAGTTGTTGAACGAGATTTCATCATTAAAATCTCGGGTTGCCGAGAAGGAACAAGAAAGAGGCAAAGGCGATTCTGAGAATGGCATGAGATGGATGGTCTTTATCATCAATCTTGTGATACTATTAAAGAGAAGGATTTTGAACTTCTTTGAAGCAAATAAGACTATAGCTACCTTGAAGAGAGAGAAAGAATATCTTGAGAAGAAACAGAAAAGAGCAAGATGAATTTTTTTCGATGAAGTTTAACGAGAATGTGGGAGATTTGTCGTGGTTATTATGAAAAATTTGGTGCGAAGCCCGAAGAGCCTAACGGGAGCTCGGAGAATTTGACCCATTCTTTAGCCGGGTTGTGTCGTCGGTATGAGGATCTTGGTGTTCTTGTAAATACCTTCGCCGATACGGCGTGATGTATGCCACAAGGGCACTTCTTCATTTGATGTCCGAAGCCAAAGATCCCTTGTATGTTGAGTTCTCAAAGAATGACTACAAGTTTCCTAAATTTGAAGGCGTGAAGGCAGATTAGCTCACGCACTCAATCTTTGTGCAAGAAATATTTTGATCGATATTGGCATGTAAGTGGTCGGGAGCATTGTTTTGAAAAAGTAAAGAAGAAGATGGAAGCGATAAGTTATTATTCTCGTTTTTATCTATTCTTGTGATTGCTTATTTTATTGTTTATCTTTTTTCTAAATTTTAATAGATCGAGATTGAATACATGCGGGGAAGAAGAAAAGAGAAAGAAGCGTTTGGAAGAGGAGGCCCTCAAGGCTCGAGATGATGTTCGTGAGAGGGATTTATAGATGTAGATGTAGCTCTTCTTAGGTTTTTATTTTGAGAGAGTTTGTGAGGAGACTTTGTAAGTTAAGTTAATACTTTGTGATGGTTTAACTAAAATACATCCTGCGAGGTGTTTTCGTGCGCGGCTTTCTGCGCGAGCAGATGTTGCCACTATTATTCCTTTGATGGTTGCAAAAGGGAACTACGTATTTGAGACTTTGAATTTTTGGAATATCGTGAGTCCGTTGGCGATGTTGATGTTGATGTTGATTCCTTTGTTGGAAGAAAACTTGAAGGTTCGAAAATTAACTATGGAAAACCTCGAGTTATTGATTTGATAACTTTACAGGTGAGATGATGTTTAATTTGATGAAAAGTTGTGTTTTGGAAAAGTTGTGTTTTGAAAAAGTTGTGTTTTTTTTTTTTATTTTTGTTTAGTCGTCCGGCTCAAGTGCTTCTCAATTATCTCTCGAAGATGTTTTGAGGCAAGAAGTGGATAATATAGTTGATGAGGCTTTGGAAGGACTATTGGTGGAAGTGGCGAATGTTGTTATTTACGAAAACAATGATTTGTAAATTATATTTTTGTAAAAACCGTGATTTTTGTTTTGAATGATTGTATACAAATAATTCGTGATGTAATAAAGTATTTATTATTTGGGGAAAGTTGTTATCCCTTTTGATTATTGTGTATATAAATTGATAAGCTTTGTTTTATGAGGTATACAACTTTTTCCCTTAAGGAATGAAAACGTCATCCCCTTTTTTTACGAAGGTATGGTGATAACTTTGAAAACTTTTTCCTTTAGAAAATGAAAAAACGTCGTCCCCCTTTTCTTTTTGCGAAGGTGGAGCGACAATCTTCGCTATTTAAGTATCAA
This sequence comes from Hyparrhenia diplandra, assembly GCA_015847255.1. NCBI lineage: Eukaryota > Viridiplantae > Streptophyta > Magnoliopsida > Poales > Poaceae > Hyparrhenia > Hyparrhenia diplandra. The sequence goes on from JADLZK010008388.1 coordinate 150,846, forward strand.
ATTTTTCCCTTAGGAAATGAAAAATGTCGCCCCCTTTTCTTTTTTGCGAAGGTGGAGCGACAATCTTAAACTTTTAAGTATCAAAAAAATTTTCTTAGGAAATGAAAAAAACGTCGTCCCCTTTTCTTTTTTGCGAAGGTGGGGCGACAATCTTAAATACGAAGTATCAAATTTTTTCCCTTAGGAAATGAAAAAACGTCGTCCCCTTTTCTTTTTTTTGCGAAGGTGGAGCGACAATCTTCGCTTAAGTATCAAATTTTCCCTTAGGAAATGAAAAAAACGTCGTCCCCCTTTTCTTTTTGCGAAGGTGGGCGACAATCTTCGCCACTTAAGTATCAAATTTTCCCTTAGGAAATGAAAAAACGTCGTCCCCCTTTTCTTTTTGCGAAGGTGGAGCGACAATCTTCGCTACGAAGTATCTAATTTTTCCCTTAGGAAATCGTAGGTAGTAATTTTTGAGAAAATTGCACCTACTTTTGTTTTATTCGCCCGATGTAAGAATGTTATGTTCTTCGGCGTTTGTTTTTTATGAACAGATATAAAATGTAAAGGAAGCCATGTTTAGGGAAATCGCTTTCTCATTTATATTGATATGAGAATTACAATAGAGAGGCGCCTCGTTAAAAACCACTCACCTCGCGAAGGGCTTCCCCGAGTGGAAAAAGAGTGCGACTCTTTACAATTGAAATGTAAACTTTGCTTGAAAGTAAATGATACCGCTATCTATTTACATATGTACAAGAGAAGCTCTTTTTTTTTTTAAGGATAGTACTTACGAAGGTCTTGGATATTCCATGTGTGGCTCAATTCCTCTCCCTTCAAAGTCTCCAAGTGATATGATCCGGCTTGTTTGATTTTGAGATGATGAATGGTCCTTCCCATTTTTTCTTTGGAATTTTCCTACCGTGTCCTCATTTTTTTTTCTTTTGAGCACGAAATCTCGACCGAAGTTCTCTTCGATTACTTTCTTATTGTACCATTTGCTTGTTTTACGCTTGATACTTGCTTAAATTTTGTAGAACTTCATTTCGTTCTTCTTCGAGTAATTCTTTGCTTGTCTTTAAATCTTCTTCGCTTATCATTTGTACATTTAGTCTTGGACCTTCAAATGAAGTTCTTTCCGAGTCATGGCTTCGTCTCCATATAGCGGCGAATGGTAAAAATTTTGTAGATCTTGTAGTTGTCGGGTTGTGACTCCAAACTATTATTGGAAATTCTTCGATCCACTTTCCTTTTGGTAATCCCACAAGGTTTCTTGAAATTCCGGTGCAAATTATTCCATTTGCTCTTTCAAACCGCTCCGTTTGATTGTGGATGTTTTTTATCGATGCGAAGCATAGTTGGATTCCGAGACTTGTACAATATTCTCTGAAATCTTCACTATCAAACCGTGTTCCATTGTCTAAGGTGATGTGTCTTGGGACTCCAAATCAACGAGATGATATTTTGCCATAAGAACTTTTTCATTGTTCTTTGAGGACATGTTTGTTATTGGCTTCGCCTCAACCCATTTTGTGAAGTAATCAAGCGCTACTCTTTTGCATATTTGAAGTTCCCTTGGGTTTGTGGTAATTTTCCAATTATATCAATTCCCCATCTTGCTAACGGCCAATTCGGTTCTATTTCTTTGAATTGGGTTTCTTTGGTGCATGTGTCTTGTTTGCTTTGAAATTTGACAATTATGACAAGTCTTGATTATTTCCTTGCTATCTTTTTTTGAGCCGTTGGCGGTAAAAACCTTGTCCGAAGGCCTTCCGGCGATTGACCTTGGTCCGGCATGAATTCCGCAGGTTCCATTGTGAATTTCTTGTAATATTTCCTTTCCTTCTTCGCTTGAAACACATTTCGGCAATGGTTCGCATATGCCATGCTTGTAAAGTTGATCATTGATGATTTTGTAGTTCCTTGTTTTGTGCTTCATTCTTACTTCATCAACTTCACTTTTCGGTTCATAAAATCCTTTGAGAAAAGCTATTATTGGTGATCTCTAATCTTCGCCTTCTATTATGTGAATATTTCTTGGTTCTTCCATCTTTGCTTGGATTGATGATTCGATAATACTTGATAGAACACATCGGTGGTAACTTGATTTTTAGCTGCGGCCTTTGCAATTGTCTACGCTTCTTCATTGTTTGTTCTTGAGATGCTTCTCAATGTGAAACCTTCGAAGTGCCTTTCCTAATCTCGACATGTTGTAGATATTTTGCCAACTCGGGATCTTTTGCTTTGTAACTTTTTTCTATATGCCCGGCTACAACTTGTGAATCTGTTTTTGATCGGTAATTTTTGTATTCTCATTGCTCTTGCCTTGCGAAGTCAGTAGTATCTTGCTTCATACTCGCAATGTTGTTTGTACATTTGAACTCTAATCTTCCGCATATCTCATTTTTACTCACGAAGGTGAAGTTATGATTGCGACCACTCCGCACCACTGAGGAGCCCCATGCACCATCACAATTGATTGTCCATTCTTGACAAATCATTGTCCATTCTTGGGCTTCTTTTTGTTCTTCTAAATTTGAAGTTGGAGTCAACCGCAACAAAGTCCGCTAGAACTTGTGACTTGATAGTCTGTTCTTTTTTCAAATTCTATATAATATTGAGATATATTGGCGCCCATTTTCCCAATCTTCGATGACTTGCAACTTTGAAGAAGCGTCTTTGAGGGGATGATTTGTTGGTATTTTGACTTTGTGCGCTTGAAAATAGTGCTTCAATTTTCTTGTTGCTATTAGGACCGCGTATGCTATCTTCTCGATCTACGAATAATATATCTTCAATCGAGAGAGCTTCGGATACAAAGTATATTGGCTGTTGTTTCTTGATGTGTTCTTCTATATTTTCTTGCACTAATCTGCACTTACTTTGCATTTTTTTGATCTTTGAGATGTATAGCGACAATTCTTCTTGTGGATTTGGGCTTGCCAAAGTCGTTGGATTGGACAAATACTTCTTTATCTCTTGAAAGCATTTTGTTGCTCCTCTCCCCATGCGAAGGTGTTGTTTGAATTTTTTTAGTGCTTGGAAAATTGGGAAACTTTTCTCGGCTGATTTTGATATAAATACGTTCGTGAAGCTAGTCTTCGATTAGTTTACGAATGTCTTTGATGCTTTTTGGAACTTGCGTCTCCATTACTTGCTTTTATCTTCTCGGTTTGGATCGATTCCTTTTGAAGATACAACACATCCCAAAATTTTGCCTTTCTTTACCCGAAGGTGCATTTCTCGGGTTAAGCTTCAAGTTTGCTTTTTTAGAAGGTTGGAAAAAGTTTCTTTGAGATCTTCGATATGCTCCTCTCTCTTCTTGCTTTTCACAATTACATCATCAACGTATGCAAGCAAATTTTTTCCCAATTGATCTTTTAGTACCGTTGAAGTCATTACGATGAAACTTGATCCGGCATTGCGAAGCCCCTCGACCATTCTTTGGAAACAATATGTGCCAAATGGGTGATAAAACTTGTTTTTTTTCTTCGTCTTCTTTACTCATCCAAATTTGATGATAGCCCGAGAAGCAATCTAGAAAACTTAACATTTCACTTCTATTTTGCTTGATCAACTAGTGTGTCAATTCTTGGTAATAGGAAATTGTCTTTTAGGCGGGCTTTGTTTAGATCTGTGAAATCGATGCACATTCTCCATTTCAAGTTCTTCTTTCGACCATGACTATGTTTGCCCGACCATGTTGTGAATCTTACTTCTCTTATGACCTTGGCGTCCAATAATCTTTGTACTTCAACTTTTGCAAAGCAATTGTTCTATCTTTCGAAAAAGTTTTCTTAACTTACGCTTCTTTGGCTTGTAACTTGGGTCTATATTTAGTTTGTGTTCAATGATGTCCCTGTGACTCCTTCTAAATCTTTTGCCGATCAGGCGAAGGCGTCTTGATTGATTCTCAAGAAGTTTATAAGGTTCTTTTCTTCTTCTTCGTTGAGATCATTTGCAATGATCACTTTTCCGTCTGCGGTAGCATTGGGTCTAGCGGAACTTCTTTTGTTTCTTTTTTTTGTTGCAAGTTTTCGCTTTTTCTTCGAAGCTTAGCATTTTCTTTTTCTTCTTGCTCTTCTTCATCTTCGATGTTGAGGATATTTCTTTGAGTGGTCTTTGAATCTTTTTCTATACATCTTGCTTCGTTTTGATCTCCGTGAATTGTGATTATTCCGTTGATTGCGGGATTTTCATGCAAAGATATGAGTAATGGATTGCGACTTCAAATGCGTTGAGACTTCCTCTTCCGAATATTGCATTATATTTATTTGTGCACTTCAACAACATCAAATGCAATTTGTTACGTTCTTGCATTGTTCCTTTGTCCCGAATGATCCGGCAACACAATTCTTCCGATTGAATTATTCTTACGCCTCCAAATTCGACTAATGGATATTACGCTGCGCCCCAAACTTTTTTGTCAATTTGCATTGCATCTACAGTTTTTGCGAAGAGGATATCTGGCTGAACTTCCTCCATCAACCAAAATTTTTGTTCTGAGACCATCCTTCTATATTTGCCTCGATGACCATAGCATCCATATGAGGAAAATCTTTTAGCTTCATGTCCTTTTACGTGAATGTTATTGGTTGATGTGACCACTTTGTCTTTTTGTATGGACCTTCCATTGAAATTGAATTTATTCTTCGGAAGTAGTTTCTTCTTTCATTGTTTGTTTCATATTCCATCTTTGTTTCCTCGAAATCGTTAATATTACGCCTCTGCTTGGCATTATTGTGTTGATTGCCGAGGTGGCCGGAGAGTTGTTGCCTTGATTGATTGTAGGATTATTTGTTACTAATGCTTACGGTTTGCTGAATTGGCATTTGTCCCCATGGTATTGCAGCCAAAGGTTGACAATTGTAAATTGGTGGAGGTCCTGGTAATGCTTGATCGAAGGTCCTGAATTTGTATGGGGATTATACCCTTGGTTGTAACATCCTTGGTTACGTAGAGAATTTAATTGACTTAAAAAGTTGATTGTCTTCGATTTTGCATGCTTACGCTTTCTTGTTGGACCGTCAATGCTTTTCTTTATTCTTTGGGCACATTTTTGAAGTATGGCCAGCCCTTTGCCATGCACGAGGCAAAACATTTCTTCGGGCTTTAAAGGTCTTCGCTCGCCAAATCTTGTTTGATTGAAACCTCCTCTGTAATTGTTGTTAACGCCTCTGTTTTGATATTGGCTTATTTGGTCTTGGCCTCATTTGGTCATTGTTGAATGCATTTTCTCCACTTTGCTCGTTGTTGATTTGGTTCACTCGTTGTGGTGGTTGATCGCGATATTGCCTTCGCTCAAAGTTTGGAGTTTTGTATTGATTGAATTGATTGTTGGCCTTCGCTTGATTTCTTTCAAAGTTTTCTTCTTCGATTCTTTTTCTGTAGTCATCATCGGATTTTGCATATTTCTCGGAATTCTTCATAGAGTTGAGCAAGCTGTTTTTTGGCCTTTCTCTTTTCGGATGTGATGATAGTTGACTTGCTCTTAATCCTCGATGGTTTGCTATGATGACCACTTCGTGCCGCACGTCACGGAATCACGAGTTTTCATTTGGATGAATCTCTTATAATACTTGATCAATGGCTCTTTTGGGTATTGCTTGATGTCAAATAGATCGTCACTTGTTAACTTCGGTGTGTTGAAATCCTTGAAAATCAACTAGCAAACTTGTCCTTAATTGTTCCCAACTTTTGATTGACCTTGGTTTTGGCGAAGAGTACCATTTTTGTCTTTGAACCTTTCATTGCCATGATAAGTGATTTTGCTAATGTTGATTCATCTCCTCCTCCCGAGGCAAGCTGCGAGCCGAAACTCATGAGGAATTGCCTTGGATCGTGAGTCCTTCATATGTTGGTATTATGTTGAACTTGAACCCTTTTGGCCATTTTGCTATTTGCGGATCTATTGATAAAGGAGACTCGTGTTAATTCTTTGTTGAGATCTTGTCTTGTTCTTTTTCTTTTCTTGGATTGTTTGCCGAGCTTGGCTCTTCAAGGTTAATGACTTCTTTTTCTTGTTTTTCAAGTTCTTCATTTAGTTTTTTAATCGGCCCGGCTTCTTCAATTCTACGCTTTATTGTCTTTTCTCTTGTCGTTGCTGCACTCTTCGAGTTCTTTTTCTTTCCTTGCTAAGTTTTCTTCAAGTGCTTTGAGTCTTTGCTCTTCGCTTTTCGTTGTCTTGTGATCTTGATTTTTCCCTTGGTTCTTCAATTTCTTCATCTTGTCCCTCTTCTTGTGATCTTGTTTCTTCCGCGGAGGTTTGTTTCTTTGGTCTTGCCATTATCTTTTGGTTGGTCGTGGGTATGTTCGAGCACACACAAAGCGGTGGGCGCCAAGATGTTGGGTAAAATACTCCAAACACGTTTATTGATGAATACTTAGTCACAAAATGACTGGTACAACATGCCCATTACAAGAGATGTTAGGGGGTATTTATAGGCCCCCTAGCTTCGTAGTTCTAGGAAGATAACAAATTTCACAATTACAAAAATATCTATCTTCATCCTCAGAAGCCATTCTTGATGCCTTCGCAAGATTTGTTTTGAACCTTCTTCATGCTTCCTATAAACTTTGGTCGCGAAGGTCTTTTTTCGAAGCTTCTTTCCCTCGAGTCTCTTTTGCGAAGCTTTTAAACCCTGAAGGTCTTTGTGATACCTTCGCTTATGCCTTTATGATAATCTCCCGATCATCCTCCTTTTTTTGTGAATACCTTCGTATGAAACTCTGTTCACACATTTGAACTTCAAAGTTTGGGTTAGAAGTTTATGCAAAATAAAGTTGACCCCCAACATATATATTCAATTGATTGATTCGTAAACCTCTATATAAAACAACCACATTCCTATGATTTTTTTTTGTCGTGTGAAGTTCAATTTGTATGCTGGTTAATAGGTGGTTTGGAATCGTCAAAACTGTCACTAGCTAGAATCGGAAGTAAGGACTCGTGAGAGTCGCCAAGTGTGTTTTGGCAATCTATTAGCTGGTTTTGGAGTGCTTAATGTGATAGTAATTGTTAGCTGGTGCATAGTAGTTAATAGTTGGCCACCCTATGTTAATTGTGCATGTTTGATCCATAGCTTCTAAATTTTGGATCCAAATATGTCCTAAAACGAAGGTAGGAATTTATGTGCCAACCAAATTAAAAGATACATATGCATGCACCCCCCAACCAAAAAAAAATGTGAAACATGGTAGACATTCTTAAATTTGATTCAACATTGAGTCTCCAAACATATTTACTATTAAAATATACAATATTTCAAAAATTATCTAATAATACTTATAAATGGTACTATTTCTTCATACATATTTTATTACACTTTACTATTTCAAACCATTGTTTTGGCAAGCCAAAAGTTGGGCATAAAAGTTGTGAAAGATTTGGCAAGCCAAATGTGAGTAGTTGGCAAGTTTTGGTTGCCAACCAAATGCAAGCAAAATCATGGCTTGCCAAATCCTTGGCATGGCAAATTTTGGTAGCCAACCAATCGAGGCCCCTAGCGTTTGTTTTTTAACGGAAGGATCACTACTTGGGACTTAATTGCTTTGTGGCATGGTCCAAGGCCTCGACAAGGAGTGCGCCCAAAGGACCGATATACCTTTCAAATCAAATTATGGGAGTACTAATCCAAAAACATTTTAGATGATAAATTAGAATCACTTTGTTGAAGCATTTGATTGTTATTATGCTACACTCTAAATAATTTTTATAAAGATATATAAATAATAAATACATGCTTAAAAATTTCCATTTTTAGCATGAACCACACTTAAGTAAAACCTATTTTAACTTGTTACGCTAATTTTATTTTTTATATAAAAAAATTCATTTGCTAGAACAGAGGAGAGAGAGGCAAGAACAAATCCAGCAATACCACATCTCGACCGTTTCACACTAGCATATAGAAATCCAGAAACTATTCTCATTTTTTGTTGCCAAATAGGACCTTGGTCATTTCTTAGATTTTTGTACACCGGTAGACATCTTTCACACTTTATTCATTCCTCAATACATTTGTGAACCATACTTTTTTTTTTTTTGAATATTTTGGCTTTGTTAGATGGTTTGGTTTCCCATTCTAAAAGGGGATATGCAATATAATTGAAATGTGAAGGAAATAAATCGTAATAGCTTGAAAAACATGTTCTGCATATAAGTATATAATAGATAAGAAATAGAAAAGATAAATGTTTAAATGACTTGCTAGTGTGGAATCCCTGCCAACAAAGAGCCGAACAAACTCAGCGCCGCCTACGTTCTGCCTACACATGTTTGCAACAACCATGTTCGCTAAAAATGGAAGTTTGCTTGCAACGACAACAAGTTCCATGGGCTGAGAGCCTGGGAAGAAAAATATCTCACACACCCTACTACCGTGATTCTCGGACTGTAGCGTAGACACCGTTGCTCCGTTAGCCCTCGCCGTTCCTACGTTTTAAACCCCGCAGTACCACGCAAACCTGCAACAGGTTTTCACTCCGCGCCGTACGCTTCCTGCGTTTGCAACCCTGCATTACCGGCCGCCGTTTCCGTTGCACCGCACCACGCGAACCATGGTGAGATCCCGCAACGGGTTTCCTTTCCCTCGTCCCGTAGCCGTGTAGGTAGCCATCAGCCTACCCCAATCAGGCCGTCCGTCCAGCGTCAGACGGTCCAGCACTCCCATCAGACTCAGCGGCGTCCGACGCATCCCAACAGCCGCCCGCAGCCATCAAACGCCTCTGTGCTACTCTGCTAGCATACAACCCTCACCGTCTGATCTACATCGTCCGGCTGATATCCCTGATCCCTCACGAGAACGTCGTGTGGCCACCGCCTACGGCCGGGCCCTAGCACTAGTAGGGCCCCACCCCTGTGCCGCCGCCGCCATAGCCCACCCACCCATTATAAGCCGCCGGGCCGCCGCGGAGCTGAGCCATTCCCACACGGAGATCGACTTCCCCCTCGCCACGCAATAGCCACACGCGGCGGCGGCCCGACCCGCGCTTCCGTCTCGCACGCACCTGCCGATCTACTCCCCGGCGAGAGATCGACGAGCGCTCCGGCGCCCCCAGGGAATGCAGAGCGATGAGGCGGCGCTCAGGCATTGACGTCGCCGGCCAGCGCGAGCTGCGCGGCGACCGAACCTGCCACCGCAAGCACGTTGAGGACGGGTAGTCCCATTCCTCCCTCCCTTCCATCTGCTGCTCCTCCTCGTCGTCGTCGTCTTAGGATAGTAGTTTCCACATAGATAGCTCTGTTGTTGTTTCTAGTAAGGGATCGATCCATATCCATCGATCAGGCGGCATGGGTGAGGGTAAGGGGGAGGCGGAGGTGAAGTGCGGCGTGCTGCAGGGCCGCTACGAGCTGGGCCGCGTGCTCGGGCGCGGCAACTTCGGGCACGTCCACACGGCGCGGGACCTGCGCACCGGGCGCTGCGTGGCGGTGAAGGTGCTCGCCAAGGACAAGGTGCTGCGCGCGGGCATGATGGAGCAGATCAAGCGCGAGATCGCCGTCATGAAGCGCGTGTCCCACCCAAACATCGTGGAGCTCCACGAGGTGATGGCCACGCGCTCCAAGATCTACCTCGCGCTCGAGCTCGTCCGCGGCGAGGAGCTCTTCACGCGGATCGCGAAAACGGGGCGCGTCAAGGAGGACCTCGCGCGCCGCTACTTCAGGCAGCTCATCTCCGCCGTCGACTTCTGCCACGCGCGCGGCGTCTACCACCGCGACCTCAAGCCGGAGAACCTCCTCATCGACGAGGCGGGCAACCTCAAGGTCGTCGACTTCGGGCTCAGCGCGCTCGCCGACCACGCGCGCAGCGATGGGCTGTTGCACACGCTCTGCGGCACGCCCGGGTACGTCGCGCCAGAGGTGTTCCGGAACAAGGGCTACGACGGCGCCAAGGCCGACATCTGGTCGTGCGGCGTCATCCTCTACGTCCTCCTCGCCGGCTCGCTGCCGTTCCCGGAGGACAACATCGCCGCCATGTTCAGGAAGATGAGCCGCGGCGACTACCGGTGCCCGCCGTGGCTGTCCACCGAGGCGCGCAGGCTCATCCCCAAGATGCTCGACCCCAACCCCGACACCCGCATCACCATCGCCCAGATCGTCGAGACGCCGTGGTTCAAAAAGCCGTCCGTCGCGAGGCCCGTCAGAGCAGCAGTCGCCGCCACCGACGCCGCCGAGCCGCCGGCCGAGCCTGTCTGCCCCGCAAAGGACGGCGGCGACAAGGACGAGCCACCGGCGACGATGAACGCGTTCCACCTGATTTCCCTCTCCGCCGGGTTCGACCTGTCGCCGCTGTTCGATGTGGAAGGCGGTCCCTCCACGAGGGGCCACCGGGAGGGCAGCATGCGGTTCGCGACGCGGGAGTCGGCGAGCGGCGTCGTCTCCCGTCTCGAGGAGGTGGCCGCCCGCGGCGGCGGGCGGATGCGTGTGACCAAGAGCGGCGCCCGCGGCGTGCGGCTCGAGGGCGCGGAGCGCGGGGCCGCAAGGGCCGCCTGGCCGTGGCGGCCGACATCTTCAGCGTGGCGCCGTCCGTGCTCGTGGTCGACGTCAAGAAGGACGGCGGCGATACGCTCGAGTACCGCTCCTTCTGCAGCGAGGAGCTCCGGCCGGCGCTCCAGGACATCGTCTGGGCCGCCGACCCGCAGCCCGCCGCCACCGCCGTCGTCGTGTGACGCCGGGCCGCCACCTGCCGCTCATTGTTCTGGATCGTACATCGTAGTGCCGCTCATTGTTCTGGATCGTACATCGTAGTGCCTTGTTTGTTCTTGTTTAGTCAGTGTCAATTCCATTTTCCCTAGTGTTTGTGTCACTGTTCTCGATTCGATAATGACGTGAGATCTACTGTTTGTGGGGCGGCAAGAATCTGTATCTCAATCGCTGCGTCTCTCGGCATAATTGAGTTTGTTTTTGTGATTGCTATGCCTGATCTGAATATTCCATGTCTTATTCTACTCAATTATCCCTGCATTATTGGTGATGTTTCTATGTGCGAGTACAAGTTTGCTTGTGGTACAAGTTTGCATTATTGGTAATTTTGCCATTGTTTCTACTGTGCGAGTACAAGTTGTCTTATTCTACTCAATTATCCCTGAAGGGGAATTTTTTAGGAGCGTTTGTAGGCAAGAAAACTGGTCTGGAATGCTTGAATCAATACTACGCAAAGTTGTGGTACAGAGTGATATAGGACGCGTGATTTTACTCGGGGTTCTCAGTAATTCATCGTTCAAACTCAGAGTGAGGACCAGCTGACAAAAGATGATGTGCCATTATGCAAAGAATTTGCTGTCAGGAATCAAAGATTGATTTGCCTCGCGCTGATAGCAACCGACGGCGAGGGGAGAGCAGATCTCCCGCGGCAGCCAGTGATCTGGCACACAGGGACCATTGGGACATGATCACCTGACCGGCTCAGCTCTATCTGTTCGTCTCCGTCTCAAAACGTATGGCGCTGGGGGGCATTGGATGGAAATGGATACCGTATCGCCGGTGGTGGGCCGTCTCGTGTCTGGTCTCTTTCCCAGCGCTCCAGCCTCGGCGTCCGCGCTGCCGCTCTCGCGGTCTCGCCGAGAAAGGCATTGACGGGGTGGAGATTTTCCCTGCCGAAAGGGTGGTAAAAGCTTTGACGCAAATTTTATATTAGAAAGTGGTTCAGTTTTTTCACTAGACTAGAAAACCAGGTAAAAACTCTCAAACTAAAAAGGACCCGCACAAGTGCACAGCTTCAGAACAGCAACTTTTTCAGGCAAAATCACGTTTTTGGAAACGAAAAACGTCTCGACTGTTTGGGGGCACGGCATTGAGATGCACTCCTAGCTGACGTGTGGCCGCCACAGTAAACCAGATTCAGATATCAATCATCTCATCGTTTACATTTCCTTTTTGGAAGAGAAAGGGAATTCAGTGGATCCAATCGGCTACTGTACGTTTCTACGCGTGGCCGCGTGCTGATGGGGTGACAGCAGCTCACCGGTCCAATCCAAGGATGGCTTGTAGCAGGAGCATGGTTAGTGAGTGTGGCTGAACCATCATTTACATGTTCGTGGTGGCAGCTTAAGATTGGCCTGTATATGTGCATAGAGCAGTACAATGATTGATCATCATGTTTGCTCTTGTCACTCTCTAAATCACTATCCAGTCTTTTCATTTCGTAGATACTAGATAGATAGATGTCATCACTATTCAGTCTTTATAGAGTTTGGTTTCTGGTCCATCTTCAGTTGGTTCCCAATCCATCCATGCATGGATCAGATTACTTCAAGCTTAAACAGCAGTGTTCGTGTTGCTAGAGGCTTGGAGATGAGGAGAGGCGTCTGAAATGACATCGCGTCTATAAAGTTTAGTACTTGACTAATAACAACTGATGTTAACCGGCTAATCAATCAGGGAATGTATGCTAATTTCTAATAAGAGGGCCAGAGCAATAGATTAATGCCGTAGTGCAGGTGTGTAGCATGTCCGCAGGATATTCAGGGTATATCCGAGTTTGTTCCTGCAACGAATTCAGGCAAACTCTGAAATGGATACGATCTTCTTCAGCGATTTCGCTTCGTGCTACGCCAGCCAATTGCCGGTGCTGCTTGTTTTAATAATACATTATATTTATATTTGTATATATAAATAAATTGTTGTCTTGTTCCTGTGATTGAGGTACCTACTACCGCATCAGAGGCACTGACCACCGCTGGTTTGTTTAGGAACCAAACAAAAAAAATGCAGGCAGTGCCGAGCTCACGCAACGCAGGCCATTTCTCTTTGCTTTTTTATTTTTATAAGTGAAATATAGGCACGCTGTTCAAGCCTCATCATGTCTGAGACAGGCGGACAACGTTTGGTTTTTTTTTAAAAAAAAAAAAAAAAACTAGGATCATGTTTGGCTGTTTGCAATGTGTTCCAGGCTCCTATAAATGGTATAGCACCATATGGATTGTGTAAGGTGAACTTGCACTTATACGTGAAATTCAATAAGTAATAAAACACACTATGGGTTTTCATTAGAAAGTGTCAGGTTAGCAGGCCTTGTTTAGATGTCAAAAAAACTTACAAATAAGCTTTGTTGGAACTCCCTGAAGCACACTATAAAGACGTTTCGTTTGTTTGTGGTAAATATTATCCTATCATAGGGTAATTAGGCTCAAAAGAATTGTCTCGCAATACACATATAAACTGTGTAATTAATTACTTTTTTTTACCTATATTTCATACTACGAACATATCTTTTGATGTATTTAATATGATGTGATGGGGAGAGAGTGAAAAAACTTGGAAGTTGGGTTAGAAATTTTAGCCATCTAAACAAGGCGCAGTTTAGCTCAAGCGCGGCAGATTGAAGTGGCCTCTTCATCCGTGCCTGCTCAGAGATTTCAGAGGAGTTCTTGCTTGTTGGCTCAACAGAATTGGATACTTTTTGGAGTTGCACTTTACAAGCACGACTATCTTACGATTAGGTTGTGTTTAGATCCTGAAAATTAACCTTAGGATTAAAGAGTTTGTGTTCTTGGGACCTGCCCTCAGACAAGTGTCTTGTAGTACAGGCTTATCTCTGGCCATGTGGCCAACCGGCCAGATCGACTGCATCAGAAGCTCACTTTTTATCGGTTACACTGTGTTCCTGCACCATGTCCCTGTCCCTGCAGTGCAGAACAAGCATCGGACACGAAGAAGATGTGATTCCCCACCAATAATGCCATTAAGAAAAAAAGGAAATAATTGCAAGACAAGCAGAGCAGGCTAAAGCTTTCCCCAGATGGACTCGGGCCCTGCTATGTATCTTCAACAACCATAGTTTAGCTTGGGTTCCCTGTTTCTTTGATCCTGCGCTAGCTGATGCTGATCGTTAACTCAGAACGCTCGCGTACGTAATGGCTGCCTTTTGTCTCAGTCTTTTTGGCTCTCGATGAATATAATCCTGTGGTCGCTCACTCCAATTATTGTACTTAAAAAAACAGTACAATTATTGTACTTTGGGTGACTTGGGTGATTGGGTCCATGTGTCATCTCCTTAGCCGTGCCGCCTTCATGGCTTCACCTGCCATGGAATGGGACGCATCGCGGGCACGAAGGTGCGCGAATCGCTCATCATTCACCCTTGACATCTGCTGGTTTCTTGTAGGCTTGTAGCTGAGAAGCACGGGAACATGTTGCTGGCACAGTGTACAGCTGCTGCACATGGACCATCATGGATTGGTAGCGTTTTGGATAGGATTTGTTATCCGCGGTGCTGTCCGTCGCGGCCGGCCGGCGTTCCTCGCTCATGTGAATGAAGAAAGAGCAATGGGCACAAGGCATGCAGAAATTGGCGTGGACCGTGGGGCATGCATGCATCACCATGATTGCCGCCAATAATGTTCCATTTTTATTTGGTTTTTCCAAATCTTTGTAAAGATTTAATCTGTGTAAAGATTGCGGGTGGTAATTAGTAAAAACAAACCTGCTGTTACGACGCGTAGAAGATCCACGGTTTAAAATCCACAGGCCATAGTGAATAAACTGTGCATCTCAATTGCTGCTGAGTGAGAGATGTATATACAGGACCATCTTATATATATAGCTATATAGTAGTATAGGTCATAGCATTGCGTATTTTTTTAGGGGTATAGCATTGCGTAAATAGAACTGTAATTATAGAAGTTGAAGCTACAAATTATTTTAATAAATTACACAAAAGTATAGATCTAAAGCTACAATAAAAATTTTGTACTGAAGCATACCATATTATATATTCACTGTGTAGACATGCACATGTGGAGTATAAAAAATATTCTATTTTATGATTTTTTCTGTGGTTTACTATGTTTTTTTTTAAATATTCAAATTTTAAATAAATATAAAAGAAAAAGACAAGACCTTCATAGCAAAAAACTTTGTACTAAATTATACCATATTATATATTCAATGTGTAGATTTAATCATGTGGAGTCTAACAAAATTGGAATTTTCATTTTATGATTTTTACGTGATTTACTATGATTTTTCAAAAATTCAACCAGAATTTTTTTAAAAAGAAAAAGGCAAACCGCTGTTACTGTAGCAATACCGCCCTCAAAACCGCTCGAGGGAGGTAATTTGCATGGTTTGAAAAGTTGAGGGAGGTGATTTATGCGGTTTTGGGCGTTGAGGGAGGAAAAATGAACTTTCGTGATAGTTGGGGAGTGACTAAATGGAATTGGCTTGCATCTTGGCTCAGGCCCAAGTGCAGTGTGGACCTGGCTGCAGGTTTAGGATTGGGCCTGCAGCCTGCTGATCAGCCCACAAGATTTCAGTCCACAGGAATTTTCGTTCTTATCCCGATGAGTAGGAGAGTATCCTATTCTCAAAAAAAAAAACCCGACCCAGCCGTTAACTTCTTATTCAGTCTAGATTCTATATAGCTCGGTATGTATTTCCAAATTCCATGGTCCAAGGTATCTGTAGCTCCAGATGTTGTACGTGTACTACGACTTGCGATTCGCATAAAAATTATTGATGGAACGACGATGATGGTTGTGCCATGGTCCCCGTGTGCTGTGTTCACATCTGAAAAAGGAAAAACTGGAAAAAGCTAGGAAAGGCAAAAGCTACGCGATATACTCCTACCCGTCTCAGGGATAAAAAAACAGACATGCATGCCTTTTCTGCTTCTAAGAGCAGGTTTAATAGAATCGCCCATTTGCTCGCCGCGGTACCGGGCGGCAAAGCGCTAAAAATAGTGGCGGGTCCCACAAATATTGAAGGCTTGCATGCACCTTTCGCCAATCGAATCGCATGTTGATCCTTTCTTCGCCGGCCGCAAAGCAGGCGACTCACTAAACGCCAGCTCCTCTCTCTCTCTTCCTTTCTCTCTCTTCCTTATTGGTTGTCGCCGGCTGAAATTTGTCCATTGTACTTGCTCTAACTCGTCAGGGAAAGACCTTAATAAACAAAAGGAAAAAAATCTTATATATACTATCACATATATAAAAGAGGAGGAAAAAAAATTAACATGCTTCTTGACATAGCTAGCTGGTAGCTTACTAGCTACTTACATTACACGACCTGGCCAATCGATCTGTTTCTAATGGGTGGTGAGTTTCTTTCTTGCAAGCTCTTGTAAGATATAAAAGATATATAATTGTAATATAATAAACTCAAACGCGGGCAATGGGAGCGGCGGCGGAGAGGATGGCGCGCGTTGAGGCCGCGGCGTCGGGAGCATGGCGGAGGAAACGGGGTGCGAGCGCCGGGAAGGTTCGCGAGGTTCCAAAGCGGCTCCCGTCGCGCGAGGGCTTGGCTGGTCTGTGGACTGGGAGCCATTGATCGCAAATCGGACGGCCAGAGTTGTGTTACTGTAGGTACACTCACAAAAAAGTACTGTAGATGTACAGTGCCCGGGGTATCCCCCACGTTTAAAGAAGTTTTATAGATAGGATGTATATAAGTTACACTTAATAATATATATACATAGCTACTGAGTAAGTATTGTAGAGCTGTCAACACTCTTTTTCTAACTAAGAATAGGATGTATAAAAGCCACTTAATATCTACGAGACATGGCTCTTTGAATCTGATTGTCGTAGATCTATAGGCATCTTTCTTACTGAGAATAGAATTTATTGTTGTCGTTCGCCTATTGGGCCATACTATTAAAAAAGATATCTATTTGCTCCTCTTCTAAAGAGGGCTAGACCGTCTAAAGGATGTACCCACGATGGTCTACTCTGTCAAAATGTGGGCCTACCAACATCAACCAATCTGCAGACGAGTGTTGCAGCCGGATGGGTGTGATGAGAAGGCATCTCAAAAAATACTTTCTTTTCCCTAGAGAACCCTATTCCCTATATCCCAAAGTCCGCCGGCCGCCGCAGCATGCACGATTTGATATATCTCCGAGATTTAGAGCCAAAGTCCGTATACAGAAAGAGGCCCCTAACCCTAGCGCCGGCCGTTTGCGGTGTGGTGGGATCAGAAAAGCAGGAAAACATGGGCGCAGGCAGGAGGACCATGTCTCCGCCTTCTATATAATGCGGCACAACCCCCGGCCGTAGCCACACTGAAACCAAGCAAAGATCTCTAGCACACACACGCACAGATCTGAGCCACGCACAGGCACAGCCCCCGGGCCCTATCTTCTCCAAGTCCGGCCGGCGCCCGATCGATCTCCAAGCCAGCCGATCGGCATCATCGTCTACATGAACGAACGAACTCTGGCCTTTCATGGTTGGTTGTTCTAATTTGTGGTGAGTGGTGGTTTTGTGGTGGTGGTGGCGGGCGGCGGATTTGTTCCATGGCTAACTGACAGAAGAGAGTGAGCACACAGCGGGCAGACTGCATCGATCTAATCTGCAACAGATTGAGACGGCGCACGAACGAATGATCGATGATGCAGCTGCTGCTGCGTGCTCACTTCTCTCTCTGTCAGTGCTCTACGGCCGGCCTCTCCCTGCTGCCACCACTACTTGCCATGGCCCATGGCCGCCCTACTCTCTCTCTCTCGCTCTATCTCTCTCTCGCTGTGCTGTTGCAAGTTGATTTGCAGTGAATGAATGATGAGTGAATCAGCTGGCTTTACTGCGACGGGACACAAGGGGTTAGCAGGGACAAGGAGGGAGGGAGGGGGTCGGGAGGCGGTGGCAAGATCTCGAGTGCAAGATAAGGCCGTCCACCGATCCATTTGGGCGGGGTCTCGTCCTTATCTTGTACAACTGCCGCCGCCCGCCCCCCGAGGACGGAGCGGTGGTGCTGTTGGACCCGTACTTTGGAGCAAGGTACGTGTCGGCTAGCTGCGCCTGCGCAGAGCTGCGCGCATGCCATGCCCTTCCCTGCCTTTTGCTTGCGCTTTCGTCTCCTCTCATGTCGCAGGTCGTGCGTGGTCTCGATCGAGGTCGCCTTCCCCAGGTCGAGGGAGGAGGGGGGGACAGGCCTCGGGCAAAAGAAGATGCCATCGCGCGTGATAGATAGATTGGTTGATTAACTGATCTCGATCAATGATCTCGCTGCCGGCGCGGCTTTCCAAAGCACGCCGGTAGATGTAGCCGAACGAACCTCGGTGTCCGGCTGCCGGTACGGCCGGCCAGTCGTCTTCTCTCAGGCCTTTTCGGATCCCTCCATCGATCGATCTGCTACCTAGCTAACGTTGTACTTGTACCTTCTCGCGTCCTGTCTCTCCATAGCTTCGAGATCTGTTGATAACTCGAAGAACAACCCAAGATCTGATGTTTTTAAGTTTCTTTTTCGCCCTCATCTGAAACGTTTCTGTTTGCAGAAGTAGTGCCATCATCTCATGTGCTGCAGGTAGGTTTTGGGGGCAGCCATGGTGGTGCTGGCTCCTCCAGGAGGTAGATCTGCCTGCCCGGAAGAGGAAAGGAGCATCAGTGCGCCTGCCTTCCAGATCTGGAACCGAAGCTGCTGTTCCTGCCTACGTAAGCGTATTTGCAGATCTCTCAACATGTACGGTGATTGCTACGTATTTTTTTCGTATGCGCTTGCTTGCTCTTTAATTTTAACAGTTCCATTACAGGCAAGTGCAAATTTCACATACGTACAGTAAACCAAAACAGAATTAATATGCATGACTATGAGTAGGTGAACCGTGAATGAATTCAATCAGCTAGCTTAATTAGCTAGAAATTGCTGATCCTGATCTTTGAAATTGACTTTTGTTGTGAGCAGATAAATGCATATTTCTAATCGTTGAAGATGGACTAGATCTTTTCAGATCTACTACAACCAGCAACACAATCACCTGGCATACATGAATAACCAAGCAATATTCTTATTTTATGGCACTAGCATAACATGATTTTCTGGTTAACAATGGATAGTTATTGGTCTCCAGAAATTCCTAATTAGTTATATGCAGATTCAGTTAATAAACACACATCTGGCAACTATATACTCTAGACTAGATTACACGGTTCTAGCATATTGTGATGATTAAGCATCAAACTGTTCTTCCACTTGATTGCAGGATGTCCTAGCTGGATCATCCACGTTTTTTTGCTGCACAAAAAACAATATCTGATTGATTGTGTCATGAAATATGCTCTCATAATTAGCTTATTCAAAAAGTCGACTTAGGTTTTGTCATTATTCTCAAAGCTTTTGATATGAACAAAATATGAAATGGACTTTCATTACAATTATTTCATGTGGTCCTACCAGTTCCATGCAGGCCTAGAAGTACATATCTTTTGCCAAGATTGAGATGTTTTTCCAAAACAAGAAATAGGTGCAATTTTATGTGGACCTTTCACTTACTCCTTGTTAAATAGAGTGTAGGCCGGCTAGGTTACTTGTCAACAACACCTTGTCTCAGATGATCAACTGCTCTACTATACAGCCATAACTAATATTTACGTTTGTTTGAAATCTTAAAAATCACAGTTTTCACTATCATGCATAGCTCTCATGATGAATAATATGACCCTATAATTCATCTTACCATATATATAAAATTATGCTAGTAGTTAAAGCGTTGCATGACTAGTACATCTGTTTCCAGTGCTCCTTTTGTGAGCTCTGTTTTTCCACTGCTCCTGTTTGTATATATGGTGTGAACTCTGAAGGAGAGGGTTTGCATTAGTTTTGCTATAAAGAGTTTTACATATGATTTTTTTTTTTTTCCTAGTGTTGTATTTTTTTATTTAATTGATGTATTACTAGCTAGGTCTCTCTATATATATGAGTTCGAGATAAGGCATGCCAACAATTACCAGCAGTGGTTCACCGTTTGTGTGTCTCCTCCAAAGCTTATCCACATGGCCTGAATTGCACAGACACACCCTTCATGAGCACGGTTCCTGGGCACGTGTTGCCAATGTTTGGACATCTGGAGATAAAACTCTGATCGCATGCATGAAGTCATGAATCAGGAGAGGCAGGATCCACCAACGCCTTTCTCTGGTCCCTAGATAGATATATATGCGCGCTGCAACTATGCATGCCCTCCAGAATAGTGATGACACTGCTGCTATCAGACAGATATGCAAAAAGCTTAACTTGTTGCATCTGTGATTGGAAATTTGAACATCAGTAGCTTAGCTTGTATTTTGGTATATAGATTCAGTTTTATTTGGCGAAATAATCTCTAGTTGCCCCTTAAATTCGTTAAATCTTATGTAGTAGATGTAGTAGGCAACTTTGACTGTGAAAAAAAAAAAAAGGCAACTTTGACTGCGGAGGATAGCTATATTTTTTTTTACGTTAGTATATATATACCAACTGAATCAAAGTTCTAAATTTGTTTCAGCATCTGCTATTAATTTTATTACATTTAAATGGTTCTTTAAGATAAATGTTACTCCATCAATTCTTCAAATTATAAATCATTCCAAGAATATTAGGAGAGTTAAATAATTTCAAGTTTGACCAAATTATAAAGGGAAATACAAAGCTTTTTTTTTGACATCGAATAAGTATAATATGAAAGTATGATACATGAAGAATCTATAGTAATACTTAGTAGGTATCATAAATGTTATTATCTGATTATATAAGTTTGTTCAAAACTTGAGATGCTTTGATTCTTAGGTACCATAAATGTTACTCCCTCCGTTCTAAATTGTAGTTCACTTTAGCTTGCCTTTTCTAGATACATTATTTTTGGTATGGATCTAATTATACACTATGTCTAGATGCATAGCAAAAGAAATGCATCTAGAAATCCCAAAAAACAACCTACAATTTGGAACAGAGGAAGTATTATCTAATTGTATAAGTTTGTTCAAAACCTGAGATGGTTTGATAATGCTCCCATATTGTTGCAATGACTTACAATTTGGGATGGAGGAAGTACTCCTGAAACCTGCAACCAAATTAATTAAATCACATTCTTTTTGTGGGATGTCTTGATTATTAGATATTTGTCCAAAATTGTATCCAGATTTGTATTCCTTTTGGGGCTGATGGAATAATTGTTATTTATTCATTTGTTAATTCTCATTTTGGACAAAAACTTAGCAATACCTCTCCTACTACTTTAATTATCTGGCACATTTTTAGTATTAATTTGTTAGTTTGGTTAGTTATATAAGTTCTATAGTATCATCGTATCGTCCTTTACTCCTTTTGTGCACATCCGGCCATAGAGAGTCTACAAATTTATTTATCATTTTATTCCAAAGCTGCAAGTGCTGATAAATTTCTCTCTTTCACGTGTAACTAGGTCACAAAAAATCATTGCCTATAATTTATAAAATTCGTATAAAACAAAGGTGCCCGTTTAACCATAAAGACCCTGTTGGTCCCCTCATGCACAAATATATCCTGGTGGTGTCATATCAATACATAATCTCGTCACACTGTCGTTTAGGACCACGATCGTAGCATATTAATTTGTGGTTGGCGGAGCGGCGCAAGTGCCATGGCCTGCAGGATGCCGATGTAATATTGCCAGTGCTGCATCATGTTTCATCTTCAGAGGATTGTCCAAGACGCTGGAATGTTTTTTGCCAAGGAGATCGACGAGGATGAAGTTCACGATTATGTAAATGTAAACACAAAAAAGTTACTATGTTTGCTTTTAATGAAATATCAGGCTGCTGGTTAAATACCAGGCTACTAGTTTAAGCCTGCTCGAGTAAAAATGTTTCTGTTTAGAATCCTGTGCTTTAGGCTTGTATCTAGTTTAAATGTTCATTATCTGTCTGTCTATTTTTTTAAAAAAAACACCAGTGAGCAAATCGTTGGGCGTATAGTAATAGAGAAAGAATCTATCTAGATTGCAAAATAAAGTTGCCTGGTGTCATGATTTATATGGATTCCTTTGTAAATATGTGTGGGTGATAATAATGCAATACTTGCTGGATACTTTCGATATAACATTAGAAGATTTGGTTGGGAGGCACACACAATATCGCCTTTTAGTTCGTATATTAGAACATCTCCATAGTCCCAAAATAAATAGGTAAATCAATGAGTTTTTGAAATATCTCAAAAAAAGTTAGGAGCATATTTATTGAGTTCCTCCAATAGTTTCCAAAAGCGGGCTCCTAAAACATAGTAGTCAATTTTGCATCAGCTTGGACTATTTCCAAATCACCCTCTAACCATTTTTCTACTTCCTTTCTCTTGTACATTTCCATTGGGAACACTATACTACATAAGGAGTTGTTGAAGAACAGTTGTTTTCCAATCTAGCAAAAAAAAAAAAAAAAAATCAAATTAGGAGTGTGTTTTGAAAAGTTTTCAAGATGCTCTTACACATACTCTTGGAGCCGATTCTTAAAAAGTTTTATTGCACATATCCTTGGGTGCTAATCTAGCATCGGGGTGGGGTGGGCTCAGCCCGCGCCATCACTACTTGAAGTATGGAGTCCATAAAAATTTGTACTTGTGAAAAATTGCAAAGAGAGGTTAGAGAGATGGAATATAAGTGATGAGGACATCCTCATGTTGACAAAGACGAAAAAAAAATGGACCAAGTGACCTAGTTGTAGTCGGTGCTAAGATTATGAGATTCGGGGAATCTAGAACCTTGTGTTAGAAATAATGTTTTTAAAAAAAAAATCGGGTGACAAGATCATTTTTTGAGGGAATGATTGAAAAGATCATTTTTGACAATCAATTTTGTTTTAGAATTTGACAATCGATTTTTAGGGGAGACAATCGAGTTTTAAAAAGATCATTTAAGGTCACTGTGCTGCTTTGCCAGCCCAGCTGACTGGGCTGGTGGGTCTAGCGCCCGTGCGGGCCTGTCGATGAATTATTTGACGGCTCGGCAGGCGTTTATGATGGGCCTGCAGAGACGATACCCAAAACCGAGCCCACATGGTATCTGACCCGTTTCCACCTCGGGCCGGCCCACCTGTGTCCTTTCCCCTTCCGCAAGCGAAAGCCCCCAAACAAATCCCCCTCACGCCTCCGCAGCCGACGATGTCCACCGCCGCGGACGCCGACGCCGACTTCCACAACTCCGACGGATCCGTGATGCCTGACGTCCTCGCCAAGGGCCGCGAGGCCTGCTACAAGGTAGAGCCCTCAATCCCGTCCCTGCGCTCCGCCCCTCTGCTCCCTCTCCGGCTTTCCACTACTGACGGGCCGCCGCGCTCTCCGCCCCTTCTGCGCAGGCACGGGATGCCTTCTACGCGTGCGTAGAGAAGCACGCAGACAAGAAGCCCACCGAGATCGCCACCATGGGACTCCTCTACCCCGCCGACTGCAAGAAGTCCCGCGCCAACTACGTCAGCAACTGCCGCCCCACCTGGGTAAGCGCCCTCTGGTCCACCTCGCCCTCATCGGCATTTAGCCCTGCACGATTCTGCGCGTTTCATGCTTTCTCTACGTTGCAATTGGCTGAATTGGTGAATCCGCAGGTGAAGCACTTCGACCGGCAGTACTGCGCCAAGAAGCGGGTGCAGAGGCTGCTCGACGGCGATGAGGACCGCCGGGGCCCCATCTCGCTACCCCAGCCCTACACCTTCAAGCAATAGGTAGCCCACCTGTGGTTGAGATCTTGGTATTGAGCTCAGTTGGATCAGTACTACGTTGGTTTCTAGATGCTATAGTATTGGTTTCAGGCTTGGTATCATTTAGATGGATGCATATGTGTTGATGTGTAGCAGTACATTGCTTTGAATGCTAATGGATGAGCGAATCTGTATGTGAATTTCTCAATATCAGGATATCCCTCCTTTGGCAATTGAGTTGCATTTCTTTTCTTCTGATGGCACACGGGTTGCCAGAATTATTGAAACATTTTGTTCTTGTGTCTTGTTTCAACTACCAATTGATTGATCAGTCCACGGGTAGAAGGATATTGTTGGGTTAATGGGTTTTTTAACGGGGTTGCCGGAATGAAGTCAACCATCATTGCTAAAATATGTTGATTCTATTGGTGGTATTTCTGCCTATTATCTGCAATCATCTGTTGTCTTATAGCTTTTCTAAAATACGATTTCATACTTGTGGAAGTTCTACGATCAGATCAAAATTCTGGTTTGCCCTGTGAAATAGGGCAATTACAAATAGTGATTGAACCATGATGATAACCAAAATGGTCTGTTGATATTAAGACCTTATTGGATTTCATGTCACTGGTGCTTCATTCCCTTTATAGTGTTATCAATTGACACTTCCTAACCCATTCGGATTTGAAGTGCCAACATGTATTCCTGAAAGTGGATTGTTGTTTTTCAATTGCCATCTTTAGCCATTATGTTTCTGTAACTATTTTTTTATGCATTATCCCTTGTAGTTTTATTAAGTCCTTTTAGGTTGCGCATGGTGACTTGCCTTTTAGGTCACTGCATTCACTGGGCCTTGTTAAGGTGTTCAGTTAATCATACATGGACTGTTATAGATTGAGTATTATATTGAGGGCTCTATATATCTTTCCCTAATGCTTCCATGCAGTTGGCTGTATTTTTCATCCATGACCATTGACCAATAACCCAGTGCGGTGATTTACCCAACAAGATCAATAACCCAGTGTGGTGATTTATCCAGTTGTCCTATACGTGAAATATGTTAATGAAGGGGACAACTAAGTTTGCTTCCCCTCTCTTCATTGGACCTTGTTCTAGGTAGTTTGTGCTATGTTTGACAGATCTGAAGCTTGAATAACATTGAAGCTTGAATAACATTGTTCCATTCGATGTGCTAATGGATGACAAATTGTTGACACTATAGAGCCGAATGTTCTATTAATTTTTCTTTAGAAGATGAATGTGTCTTATATCGGAAAAGAGGGATATGTAGAAGATCATTTGATGTGTTGTTTGTTTCCTTATTTTCCCATATAATAACAAAGAGGTTTCAAACAGTCACTTGTTCAAGTAGTTTTATATCCTTGTTTCTTACATGGATTGGTGGACGTGGTGGTTTATAATGACTCATAATTTACACTGTCACTGCAATGCTGTGGAAGTAGATTTGTGTCATTTAGCATGTCTAGATTTAGAAAATGAATATGAGTAAACCTATGAAAGCTACTTGAATGGCCTTTAAAGGTTAGTTCTGTGGCAAGATGTGGTACAAGCAGTTTCGTCGAAGGCGATTAGACCTTAAATAGCTGCTCTGAAAATTAAGCTTAAACTTGATCCCCTGGTTTTACAACTTTGACCTTTGTAGTTACTAAAATTCATTACCTGCCTGAACTACATGCAGGAAACTGAACTATAAAGTAAACTACTGCAGCTTTTATCTCATCCCCAATTATTTCCTTCTTTATCACACCCTGATGATGTTTGAAGTTCTAGTGTCATCCCTCAGGCACATGTGTCTACAGTGTCTAATTTTTATTTTCAACAACTCTTTCTGTTCCTGCAAAATAACGATATAAATGAAGAATATCACTTCCAATTTCTTTGAACACTATTATTTTCACACGCTATATTGTTCCATATGTTCCACAACGCTTAGCAAACTACTACTGAGCCAATTAGGGCGAGTTTTTTTTCCTCCAGATTTTATCCAAAAAAGAGGATTTGTTAGCAGTAGCACCCACTAGCATCACTATAGTGGCAACAGATTCTGTCTTAGAACTGAAATACATTTAGTTCAGCAACTTGGTTTCCTTTTCTGTGCTCTCTGCTTACACCTCAGGATACAATTTTATTGATATAGTTCTGTTGTGGTAGGTTGTGATGCTGTGTAAGTTTTGTTGTCTCTTTTCAATGACTGGGCATCACACCGTTTAGTAACAAACTATTAGCCCTATTCGTTTGGCTTGCTTTAAGACAAAACTACATGGGTGAATGGCTGGCCAACTAGCTACTGCAGCACAGCGAACTGGTACTTTCTCTAATGTGCCTGATGTGTAGCTACTCCCTCAATTCTAAATTAGGTCTTCATATAGTATTTTAAGGAGTGTAAACTGATCTTAACTTGGACTAGATTTAGAAAACTATATCAACATTTATATCTGCAAATAGGCTTATTTATGAAAATATCTGACATAATTAACCTCATGCAGTAATGTCGTTTATCTGGCATCACAAATATTAGTATTTTTTAATTTATATTCCACATAAGTTGATATTATTTGACTTCCTGAACTATAAGATAAAGATTTGTTTTGGGAGCCTACTAGGGTGTAGTGCAGTGTGCGCCACCCTGGTGAGGCTTTTGTCTCGGCGCTACACACCTTCTATAGCGGGACTGTCCCTACGCATACAAAGGTGAAGGATGCATGCAAGTGATCGACTTGAGTGGGGAGAGAACCGTGAGAGGATGCACAGTACGTGTCCTCGAGTACACTACATGTTTGGCCCCAATGGTGGTGAGACTTTTGTGCCGGCACGTACAAAATGTTCACGGTCAGACGTGTCTCTATTATTTTAGTCTGATGTGATGAAAAATTCGGAGTAAATCATCGCCAAGCCTCACACTCGATTGATGCTCACAATTGAGCTCAACCTCTCAACCTTCAAGTTTTCCTCACTAATGGTTGGGAACCACGCGCTAATGATTGGTAATCATCGGTTATCGAAAGGGTAACTTTTGGAAAATAGTTCCATATATTATAAAATCTGTTTTTACAATGTCCTTTAGCGGTATATAGGAGTTTGAATATCCCCAATCTGATGGAGATGTTTTTAAATTGGTTGGATGCACTTCTATTCACATCAATCCATATATGTTGGAGTAGATTAAGGTGAAAATTAGTTATTTTTCTATCAAAAGTATATTGAAGTGGATACTAGTGTATGAGCATCTCGAGTAGCTCACTAGTATTTGATCCCCAATAAGGTATTATCAGTGGACAATATTGTTTTTCGTAATATTGGGGAAGATGCTCGAGCAAATCACCGATGATCTCTTCCAATACATCATATCAGATTAGAATTTATTCTTTTCTTTCCTTTCTCCTTTGGCGTCTTCATCACAACATCTTCTTGTAGCATGAAGCGACGGCCATAGAGGGCTCATGGCCTAACCACAGCCCTAGCCCCGGCCACCACCGCGCCAACCAAGGAAATAAGGCCCAACTCTAGCCACCTCGTGCCTAGCCTCAACCCTGGCTCTAGCCACCGCGCTGCGCCTAGTCGCGACCGCAACTCCGGCCTTGGCCACCTCCGCGCCAGCTGTGGCCCCGACCACCTCTGCTCTGCCTTGTTCACTTCGGCCATATGGCCACAGATGCGAGCTCCTCGGCAGGTGCATGCAATGGAGCTGAACTGCAACAATACACGAGCTCCTTGGCGGACACAAGCTCCTTGCTTGTCATCTCCTTCTCCGGATCTGGTGTAGCCTATTCCATACGTGGCGCCTGAAAAGCCTCGCTGTTGCCACTTGCCACCAATGGATGCAGTGGCCAGCGACCTCATACTACTCCTCCTTGCCGTCGCTATCCCCCTGCTCATCATCACCGCCACTGTCTGGAGCAGGCGTCGTCAGGGGGCACGACGATAGCGCGCCGAGCCCAACGTCACTACCGCTGCTCGGTCACCTTCACCTCCTCGGCAAGCCGCTACACCACTCGTTGGCCGCGCTCGCCGCCGCGCACGGGACTGGGGACACCCCGGCGCCGCTCCTGTCGCTGCGCCTGGGCGCGCGGCGCGCGCTGCTGGTGTCCGGGCACGCGGCGGCCGAGGAGTGCTTCACGGCGCACGACGCCGCGCTGGCTGGCAGGCCGCGGCTGCTGGTCGGTGACAAGCTCAACTACGGGTACACCACGGTGGGCTGGTCCTCCCACGGCGACCACTGGCGCGCCCTCCGCCGGTTCCTCGCCGTCGAGCTCTTCACGGCGTCCCGGCTCGCCGCGCGCGCCGCCGACCGACGTGCCGAGGTCGCCACGCTCGTCGGCAGCCTGCTCCATGACGCCGCCGGACCAGATCCCTCCCGTGCGGGCTGTGCCGCCGCGGTGACGCTCCGGCCCAGGCTCTTTGAGCTGGTGCTGAACGTGATGCTGCGCGCGCTCACCGGCGCGCCCAGGCACGGCGGCGACGTGCGCGGTCTCCAGGAGATCATAGAGGAGACCTTCGAGGTGACCGGCATCATGAGCGTCGGAGACTACTACCCGGCATTGCGGTGGATCGACCGCCTGCGCGGGGTCGATGCGGCTCTGACCCGTCTCCAGGTGAGACGCGACGCGTTCGTCGCCGGCCTCGTCCACGACAAATGCCGAAGTCGCAGAGCCGGTGGCCCGGCCCCGGACGCGGAGAAGAACAGCACCATTGACGAGCTCCTGTCGCTGCAAGAATCTGATCCTGAGTACTACACTGACACTGTCATCAAAGGCATCGTCTCGGTGAGTAGTAGTCTCTCCTGTTATTCTGAGTCTTGTGACATCAACACGGTTGCAATTGCAATCTCTGTGTTTCCATGATGATACATCTGCAGATCCTGCTCAGTGCCGGCACAGACACATCGGCGCTGACCCTTGAGTGGGCAATGGCACAGCTGCTGACGCACCCAGAAGCGATGCTCAAGGCGAGAGCCGAGATCGACGCCAACGTCGGCAGATCCCGGCTAGTGGAGGAGTCGGATATGACGAACCTCCCATATCTGCAATGTGTGATCAAGGAGACCCTCCGACTGTGTCCTGTCGGGCCAGTCATCCCAGCGCACGAGGCCATGGAGGACTGCACCGTTGGTGGCTTCCATGTTCGGCGCGGCACCATGATCCTCGTCAACGCTTGGGTGATCCATCGGGATCCCAAATTGTGGGAGGCACCTGAGGAGTTCAGGCCGGAGCGGTTCTTGGACAGTGGCATGGTGACCATGGTCACCGCCCCATTGCTGCCATTTGGGCTTGGACGGAGGCGCTGCCCTGGGGAGGGGATGGCAATGCGTCTCATGGGCTTGGCATTGGCAGCGCTCGTGCAATGCTTTGAGTGGGATGTAGATGAATGTGGTGCTGTTGACATGGCTGAAGGTGTTGGGTTGTCAATGCCGATGGCCAAGCCATTGGCTGCAATCTGTCGGCCCAGGGAGTTTGTCAAGGGCGTGTTATCTGCTTCGACATGAATAGCCGAATGCAGGTTTCTGAAGAATACATTATCAAAGTTGTTGTTTGTTCCATCTCCATCATGCATTTGTTCATGATGAACTGGGACAGAGTGAAGACACCAAGGGTGGAGAGAAGGAAATTTGGTAGTTTCATGACATAGTTCTGGTGAATTATCTGGAAAGAGAACAGAGGAACATTAAAATAGGTGGAACTGCTTCCCTTGCTTGCTAAAGCTCCAATGGTGTTATGGTCTGATTTTTTTCAAGGATTATTGATAATTTAGAGTTTTATGTTACTGTTGCTCACTTTTCTAACCGGCTGCAAATACTAAGATTGTTCTGTGCACCGCTTGGAAAGGATGAACGTGTAGGGGCAGCCACAACAGTCTACAAGTGGTTCAGGAGGAGATTGAGGACCGGTGTGCTGCGGGGTTCAGGAGGTGTCGTTGTTCCTAGGACTTCTCGGCTGACCGTTTAGTTTGTGCCGCTCTTTTCTAGTCGCAAGTGGTTTCAAAATGTAATCCTATGTCTCGCTTTGGGTGTTATGGGGTTTGGTAATCTTTTTCGACTACCGTTATCCTAAGATTGGTGTATCAAACTCTTTCCTGCTTAATGAAAAATACGCCAAGGCGTTATCGCGAAAAAAAAACAACAGTCTAGCAAAAACGGGTTGGGCCTCTCTTTATGCCGTGGCTACTGTTGTACTGAACCTGCTTTAACGGCCCGATCTCGAAAAAAAAAAGTCTAGCAAAAAAAAAAGTACAGTATACTATTTGGGTGCCAACTCATCAATAATGGAGAAGCAAATAAATTTCTTGTTTCTCCATAACCATTACTAATTTCAAGAAGTCAAAGATATGTTAGTTTGGGAGTTGCGATATTATTGTACTCCAGGGTCCTTGTTTTGTACTCTCTCTCTGTTTACCAACTCATTTGTTTTAGTGTCCTTTCCTGGTTTCCTTTTTTATTCTAATTTGTTCTTGCGAGTAGAGATATTGTTGTTCTCCAGATCCCTTGTTTTGTGCACTCCTCTCTGTTTACCAACTCATTTGTTTTAGCACTCTTTCTTCGCTTTCCTTTTGATTCTCATTTTGGTCTTGTTACTTAACTCCAAATATTGTGATCTCAGCTCTGCTAACTGTCATTGTTACTTAACTCCAATAATATTTTGTTTATTGTCATGATTAAGGAAAGAGATGGCAATCTGGTGTTTTACTAGGTATATAGTATTGCATCACCAATGATAGAGTGAATTCTACGCAAATGAGCTACCAAAACCAAACATGAGTAGTGAGATGTTTATTTGACGAGTAACTTCAGTTCTCCAAATGTTTATAAACGAGTAACTTCCTATTAATTCTTGTCAAAATTTTCCCAAAAATCTATCTACTTCAGTTCTGTTGTTATGAAACTTAGCAAGTTAAAAATAAAAGATTTTTTTGATATTCTTCTGTTTTCACGTAGGGAGAAGTCAAATGATTTAGAAGCATTAGTTTTGGTAACAATTGTTACAAAATATCAGAGAGGGCATTGGAGTCCAACTGGCAACTACTGTATAAGTGGCGTCTGTCGTTGTTTCTTGTGGGTTGCTATGATCTATCTTATGACAATAATGTGATTTGTGAATCGTTATGTGATGATCAAGTAAGGGTGGCAATAATAGAGCTCACTTTCCTCTGCATCTGGGCTACCAAACATGAACAGTATTGAGTTTATCCAATTGATTGTATTGATGAACTCTCTTATATCTGCAAAATGTTGGAAGATCCAATACCTTAATCTAAGTGGAAAATGAACGAACATTAACCATTTTTATTCACTCATCACTATAGTTCACAATTAAGAACGAACATGGCGTTACAAAAAACATGGAGCACGTTACAAGCCTTAGCGTAGGGACATCAGCCAACGAACAAACACTAGTTTGTTTACACAGCACAGCAGTATGAACATTTTGCTTTTGTGTTCATGCGTACGTGGCATCTCCTTCTCACGAGCGGATGGCGATTCCTCCCTGCTGCGTCTCGGCGGCGGGGGCCTCCTTGTCGGCCTCCGTCGTCTGCTCTCCGAGCACCGGCAGGTATCCCTTCTCCTGGAGGTTCTTCACCGTGTCGTAGAGCGACTGGCTCACCGGCCGGAACTCCAGCCCCAGGTCCCGGAGCTTCTGGTTGGAGAACTTGTACGGTTGCTTCCGCGGATTCACCTCGTCGGAGCACCTGCAGCACCAAACGCTCACACGGTCAGGGTCAGCTACCACCAAACCAGGTCTCAGTCATGGTCGTCATCCGTCGTCACACAGGACCAAGCCAGCAACTACACGTCAAGGTCATCCTAGCTAGAAAAGGGTGCAAAGGTACGTCAAGACCAACCATTGCCTTGAAATTCATTTTGATTTTGATTCTTAGTTGCAGCATCAATTCTAGTGTAAACACATGGTTGTCGTGTGGGTATTAGGTGAGATTCTTCGGTTTGGACCCTACCCAAAGCATTGCGATGATATGCTATTGCAGTGATAGTGATGGATGGAAGGATGATGGTACGGTTAGGTTTTATTGGTAAGGGGAGATTACTTAAGCAAAGCAAGTAGTCGACGACGAAGTGTCTTTGAAACAATCATGTAGTACAGTACACAGCTCAGTCCACAACGAAATTACCTGCCAAAATAGAAAGTTGAATATTGCAGCGCGTCGTCAGAGCGAGGTTGGTAGATAGTAGATCATTTGTAGTCAGCAGTTGAATAATATTCCAACCATTTGTAGTCGCATCTATCCTGTAACATGATGGCTAGGTCTCTCCAGTGTCAAAAACTTCGGTGTTCTTTGAATGGGACTAACTCACTGTCCATGGTTTCTTTGAAATACTGGAGCGTGGAGTGTAAATATTCTACATGTTGGTGTGATCCACAGTTGATTTCGTCTCCCAATCATCTAGAAGTGATGACGACGTAGATGAAAAAAATGCATGATTACTAGAGTGGCAGTCATGCTTTGCTGTCTTGTGCGGTAATTAATGATAATTGCTTGGACTCAGTAATTTTTAAGGGCCTGATTGGTTTGCGGCTAAAATTTGCCATGAATTTGGCAAGTCAAATACGAGAGGTTGGCAAATTTTGGTAGCAAACTAAATAATAGCCAAAATCATGGGTTGCTAAATCTAGGGTTTGGTGTATTTTGGAAGAAATTGATTTTGAGCAAATAAATGAAGAAATTCCTAGGAACCTTCTTCCTCTGTTCCTTAGATCTGTTTAAACTTCTTTCTTAATACAGTACATACCCAAGTCACACGCTCATGCGTGGTGATGGTGATATATACCAACAACGGGCGTACCCGATATTGGCCAACGGCCAAAGCTGAACACGAGGATCAGACAGGATAATGGCCGTCAGATCGAGCTTGTAAAGACAGACCAGACACTAATACTTTTCCCGCTGTGACGCTACAGGTTTCTACCGCTCCGACAGCTACGTACCCTTCAAAGTGCTCACGCCATTGGCAGTTCGTGGCAAATTAAAGCTGCAAAGGTACCAAGCTGCAAAGGTAGACTAGTGGTAGCTCCGAGTGAGATATGATTCTCCAGTATATATATCCTGGTTGAAAGTCGTTCGTTCAGTCGTGTGACAAGCAGAGAAAGGGAGAGAAAGAGACCGGGTCGATCGGGCTCCGACCTCCTCACCTACTTCCGTCGACGGCG
The DNA here is from genome assembly GCA_015847255.1 of Hyparrhenia diplandra. Classification (NCBI taxonomy): domain Eukaryota; kingdom Viridiplantae; phylum Streptophyta; class Magnoliopsida; order Poales; family Poaceae; genus Hyparrhenia; species Hyparrhenia diplandra. Next base: position 183,359 of record JADLZK010008388.1, read on the forward strand.
ACGTGCACGGCCAACGTATCGATCAGGTACTGACGCGTCACGCGCCGGCCGTCCTCATCTATATATGGAGATATATAATACATGGAGTCCTCAAGTTCTCGAGTTTTTTTATGGTTTCAGTGGCTAATAGGTCGGTACCATTGTTGATAACTTTGGACCAGAATATATGCCTCCCTCGGCTCGATCTCTAGAGTGTCGTAGAGATCGTTTCGTGTGGACGTAACTTAAAAAAAAATGCAATTGGAGGCATCTACTACAAGCTGGCTGCGGCATCTAAGCTTGTACAGTACGCTCAAGTCATCGTACGTCAGGGAGTTGGTTCACCTGAAGCCATACGATACTCCCTCTAACTGATGAGTGATGGTCATCACTTTGCTCTGCTGACGTGTGCACTGAGCTGATGACACAGGAGCACTATATGTGTTTCCGGCCTGTCCTATCCATCGTTACCTACCACACTGGGATCCACCGGCCGATCGAGTCGTTGCATTGTGCAGCACGAGAACTATCATGTCATCACTTGCTTAATTGCTTGCGCTACCTAATACTACATAGTACTCCAGCGATATATAGCTAGGTCCAAGTAGACCAAGCGATGATATATATCTATAGTATATGTGTTGTTGTTGTAGCTGAGATAAGCTTGGGATCGGACGATGGACGACATGCCAACTGCTAATATATAAGCACATCTAAATTAACCTAGTAATTTATGCGCAATTATAGACGTGCCATGCATTTAACCCCAAAAAAATGTTGTTGGTAAAGCACGGATGACATTAGCTATAGGTTAGGTAGATAATTAATTAAGGAAATAAATAATAGTGGTTGAAGATGGAATGTTACCTGGTGGGGACGGGGTACTCCGGGAAGAGCTTGGCGAGGATGCGGACGACGTCCTCGCGGTGGAGGACGCGCTCGGCGCAGAGGTATCGGCCGGCGGCGGCGGGCGCCTCGAAGACGAGGAGGTGCGCGGCGGCGACGTCGCGGACGTCGACGTAGGCCTGCACGGCGTTGGCGAAGGTGCGGGCGGAGCCGTCCAGGTACTTGACCACGTGCGCGATGCTGGCGTTCACCGTCGCCTGCAGCAGCGGGCCCACCACCAGCACCGGGTTCACCACCACCAGGTCCATGCCGCGCTTCCGGGCCAGCTCACACGCCGCCTGCTCCGCCACCGCCTTGCCGTAGCAGTACCAGTTCTGCATATATAAATTCATTCACAGATATGATATATATATATTTATATATGGTGATCATCATCATCACAACACCTACTACACTACACTGAATATATCATCAGTGATGGGCATGCACACAGCATGCAGGTTGAACGTACTACGACACTAGGTAGTGCGTGATCGATCGATGTGAGCAGGTGAACTGTCCAGCATATACATGCATGAACGAGAATGGTGTGTCATGGTGACGTAATTATTGCGTAATAATTAAGGAGTCCCCAGCTTGTAATTTGCCTTTTTTGGGGGGAGGGGTTTGGGCTGTTGTTGGGGGGATATATGATCGACCAACAGTAGATATTAGCTAGTTTTGAAGCACCATGATGTGTGTGCTTCAGCTGTCTGATGCATCTAGGACGGATTACGTTTACCACTCAAAATCAATCAGCTACACAAATTAAAACACTGGATCGAGCTACGTGCTCCACACCTTTATCTGAAGAAGGTTTGACCATTTGCAAACTAAAGCACTACAGGCGGCCGGGCCCATCATTAGCTTGTGTCGGCGATCGGTGCATGCGTTGAGCAACCGGCGTCGTATTTTCCGGCCATCCAGTTGGAATTTCCGGCCGTTTCCAAGCATATGGCATGACCGTTTGTAGACATATATACGCGCGCTATACACACAGGTTGAATATATAATTCTAGTGGTGGCCGGCCGGCCTAGCTAGGATCGAGTTGTAGGTGGGTGCGCATGCATGTACTATTTCTAGGTGCTTCTAAGATTCCCAAACATTTATCTATATGCTAGCTAGCCCTTGATTTCTCGGTGTAACACGTACTCCGTCAACAGTAACAGAAAGTGAAATATTGTGTTTTAAAGACAAGGAAAATTAAAACATCCCAGTTTAGCTATACTGTTGAATTCTAGTGTTGTCGTGAAACACAGAAGCAAAGAACAGAGGCTGTGCACAGAGTTATCTATCGGAGCTCAAGCTCTGCATGCCATACATGTGTCTATCGGCGTGCATGGCCTCATGCAGGATTCACACGTCCTTTTACATCCACATGCTTGCTCCTTTTTTCTCTCTTCAATTTTCGGAAACCAAATTCCTTTTTCTCTCTGGGCTTCCTATAGCTAGTGCACACGTCGATCGATCACTAGCTAGAGAAAGTTGTGGTTCAAATCTAGTGATGCTAGCTGTGTGTGTGCTTTCGACAGGCACCATCGATGAGCCTAGCACTTGATATGATTCTATTCTATTGGGTGGCTGCCTCAAAAGTCGAACTCGATCAATCTCTTTTAGGGTTCGGTTGGTAGTGCATGACAACAATAGGTAATAATTCACCTATATTTCTCATGATAGCTATCGTTAGTGTTTCTTTCAGTTTTCACTTTTTTTTTTTTTTAAAAAAATCTGTAGATCCAAACAAAACAGAAACCAAAAAGTAAACACTGATATGGTGCAGCTAGAGCGAAAGGTGAGCAGCATGTAGTGTGATGATATATAGAGGACAGATGGAGAAGACAAAAGCGCCCAAGAAGGACTGTCGACAAAAGTGACCAAGCACCCACCCTGGTTTTCTTGCAGAACTCGAGGTCGCTCCAGCATGACTCGTCGACAACCACGTCGGGCCCACGGTTGGGGTCCATGGTCACCGCGCCGATGGAGGATGTGAACACCACCCGCCGCACCGTGCCGGAATCCGCCGCCGCGTTGATCACGTACTCCGTGCCGCGCACCGCCGGCTCCACCATTTGCTCCTGCATGCGGGCACGCATGTGGAGTTGTTAGTACAGTTTCTTTAGTGATCGAGATGCTTGTGTATGTACGTCATGGCGGTGGGGCAGCAAGCTTGCAAGAGGAGCAGTTGATCGATCGAGGTGATCGAGAGCACTCACCGGGTCGTCAGTGACGGGGGAGGCGGTGTGGAAGACGCCCTGGCAGCCCTGCACGGCGCGGCAGATGGCGTCGTAGTCCAGGAGGTCTGCCTTGCAGAGGATGAGCCGCTCGGCGGCGCCGTCCAGCGCCTTGAGGTGCGCGTTCTTGATCGGGTCATCTGCATGCCATCATGCATATATATCGATCGCCATTAACACAAACGCTATTAATCGTTACATATATCCCTCAGCTCTACTACATACATATATATATATATGTATATATGCATATATATAACAGGAAGGCATGCCTGGGTTCCTGACGGTGCCCTTGACAGTGTATCCCTTCTCGAGCAGCAGCTTGACGAGCCACGAGGCGATGTACCCGGCCGCGCCGGTGACGCACACGGTCTGCCCGGTCCCGGGCAGCACCGCCGGCGCCGCGGTGGCGGCAGCAGGGGCGGCATCAGTGGAGACGGCGTCGACGACGGTCATGTTGGCGACGATCGACGATGATAAGAGACCGACCGACCAGCTGTGTGTTCCTCTTTAGCTAGCTAGCTCGTTTCGTGACGAAAGCTGGCTAGGCTCGCTCACGGTGTCTCTCGTAGGACGAGTAGAGCCGAGCAGAAAGGCAGTAGGAAGTTGAAGAGTTAGTTTTAGGTTTCCCCTTTGTGTGTGCGTGCGGTCGAGTTATTGGTAGCTAGGTTTGGTAGGATTCTCTCTCCTCTTGAGATCGATAATCCCTGAGAGGGCCGGGGTTGGAGTGGCGCGGAATTTATAAGCCCAGCCAAGCGGCAAGCGCCCAATTCAAGCCGATCGAGATCGAGTGATGAGTAGCTGAGACTGCAGAGACAGCGACGCAGACGGGCACGCAGTGCTGCGATGGCGACCCGGGGTTAGGTGAGGAGGAAACCCCACTGCCGTAGTCTTCCACGACGTATGTATGTACATCACGCAAACGTATGTAGCTTAGTACACGCATGTACGCGATGGAGGGCGAGATAGAGATAGAGAGAGATACGCTAGCTAGCGGTTACGGACGACGTAGGTGAAGAAACTGAAATAAACAGAGTTGACGCGCCTTGCAGTACGCCAGTACAACAGTACGTGTGAAAGCTGAAAACCGCGTAGTGGTGTGAGCTTGGATTGAGCCACACGCGGGCCTGATGATAAATTCAAGCAAGCGCATCAATCATTCGCCGTGTGCCGTGCATGTCTCTCCTCGACCCGCCGCTACCTGCTCCGGCTTCAAGGACACTGTAGTCAGCAGAAGCACGCTAGCTTGCTGGTCAATTGGTGAGAATTTCCAAGGAAATTCAGCCATTCAAGGCTGTGTACCTTGTGTCCAAGTATGCTGCCTCATGAAGGACATGAAAATAACAACCTCAGCTCGTGGAAGGACATGAAAAATAACAATGGCAGCCGGCTTACATTATGAGTGTGGGACGGGATTTTTTTTCCCCAGAGATCCTGTTGTTAAGGAAATGGGATATATACCATACGAGCGAGATGCTATAGGCTAATATCTTACCATACGAGCGAGATGCTATAAGCTAATTTCTTCTTGTTGCCTTCGGTCCGGTCTCCAGTGGTTGTGGTCTGTCTGTCGTTTGTTCAAGGACGGATGCCGATGGATCAAGCTGATACTGCTGGTACGCCTGTCCGGCCAGCTACTACCACGTGCATCGCATGAAGGGGCCGGGCTTAGAATAACTATAGGTCACCGTGAGATCAGAAACCGTGCTTGCTTCCAAATGGACGGCTAAACCACCGGATTTATAATTGAAATTTTGGAGTTTATTATATGAGCTAACAACCCCAGCTGTGGTGGTCGGTAAAAATGGCTGTACACGCAACTCCGTATAGTTTTCCTTATCAGAAGCTATTATTTAACTACATAGATAAAAATGGCTACTGGGAAAAGTTGTTTATTGGAAGTTACATATAATTGCATCCTTTTATTGAGCTGTACACCACGTCACTCTGTCCCAAAATTAAGTGCAACACATTTTATTTTTCAAAGAGTCAACAATTTTTTAAAAGAAAAGAAACAAAATTAGCAAGAGCGTTGTCATATAAGAACACTACTAGAAACACAACATATGCCGACATGGAAGTATAATATAATAATTGTTGGCCACTGTTGTGTTTTTTGTAGTGGAAGAAGAGCATTCTGACATTTTACAAAATGAAACTACACAGGCATACAAACTTAGTGAAATTCCTTGTGTGGTTTTGGATAATTGATGAAACCCCTATGCTAATCCTTCGCTAAGTGTGCTTATATGAGATAGGATCGCATATGGTGTGAGGTGGAGCATGATGATCATGGACATGAACATGAACATGGTGGACATGGTGAAATGATCAAGCTCATAGAATAAGAAAGAGAAAAACAAAAGACCCGAGGAGATCAAGAGAAAAGTATACTTGATAGGGCTTTTTGGTTTAGTGTTCAAGACACTTAGGGAGTATGATCACATTTAGGATACATAGCTGTACTATTAAGAGTGAAAATCATGGCTACCCGAGGTTGAAGTGCCACTAGGTCCATTCATCTTGAACTTATGCACTAGGATCTAGAGCACTAACTTCTAACCCCTTGCAAAATGCTTTGAAAATGCTAACACACATGCACAATGGTGAGACACTTTGTGGTTGGCTTATTGGAAGCAAGGGTGTTGAGAAAAGCAGAAGAAAGAGCCATTTCTTTTGCACCGGACATACGGTGCACTGGCACCTAAGGCGTCCTGAGCGTCTGACTTTGTGTTGGTGCGTCAGGCGCATGCACTGGACGCTCAGTGCGCTGATCACCTGACACGTCCACGACGCCTCACCCACCCTGGCAATTGGCGAGGAACAACCAACGTGGCGTGTAGCGAGCCGCCGCGGAGCGTCGGCCGGGGGTGGCGGTGACGCAGCGTCCGATGGAGAAAACCCCCTCGGGAACCTCTCTCGGTCCCCCCATCGACGCCGGGTGAAAACCCAACCGATGTGTCCAATCCCTGCGTCGGGAGCGATGGCGGCAATGCTCGGTTTTGACCGTTGGAGCATCTAACGCGCGGGAGGAGGCGCCACGCGTCCGATGCAACATAAGGGCGCGCGGGTTGAAGCAACTGTTGTGAATCCATCGACTGGTTTTGAATCCGACTAACACGTGGCTATCATCGGTGCATCGGATGCTAGCGTTGCGTCCGACGCGCACGTAGAGTTTGAGAAAAGATGTTGGGGCCACAACTCTTTGAGCGTTGGCTCCCCTATATAAGCATGGTGGTCGGCTATAGGGAGTCCCTCTTGGCCATTTGTTCATCTTGATGCACTCTAGAGTTGATCTAACCCCCGTCCACTCATCTCCTTGCATTCTTGCACATCTTGGGTGAGATTGAATCAGATTCAAGTGCATTTGCTTAAGGGTTTGCATCTAGTGGCACTTGATCTTCGTGGTTGCTGCAGATTTCTTGTTAATCTTGGGAACTTACCGATTCCCTAGACAGACTGGAGTAGCGGCGGTTGTGAGCTCGAGTTGGTGATTGTTCGAAGCCACACCGATGAATTTGTGCGGGGTTCTTGAGCCTTCCCCGCAGGTGATCACAATTGGCCACTCTATTGGATTGCCTGTGGCTTCTGTGATCCCCATCCTGTGTTCGTAGTGTGGCCCCTAGCTACGGGTTTGTCATCGAGAGAGACAACTACCATGCACACCTCCAAGTGGGTGAATCGCCACAAGGACTAGCTTACCGCCGAGTAAGTGAACCTTGGTTAAAATCATTGTGTCAATCTCTTGTTGTGGATTTCTTGGTATTCATATTATGATTGATATTGTGGTTGATTGGTTCATCCCTCTACTCTACACCGGTGGTATAAGATATCATCTTCGCTCTTGTACTTACATTGATATATAGCTTGTGTAGATATATTGTAGATTGAGTAGTTATATACATTGCCAGTTTTGTGTAGCTTTTGGTTATCTAGTCGAGTAGCTTCTTCATCTAGGAGTAATTTAGCAACATAGCTTTGTGAGCGAACTAGAGACAATATCTTGATTAGATATTGCCGTAGGTGGCTTGCATCACATGTAGAGCATCGCAAAACTAGCTTCGCCATGCTATTGTCTAACATCCTTTAATGTGTTGTTATTGTAGAATTTTTTATAAGCCATTCACACCCCACCCCCTCTAGCCACTTTGGACCTTTCATGTAGACGTAGAAAACAAATTAAAGGACAATGCTCAAGTACACCTTCTACATGTTAGGAGGTAAATCTTAATCAATTTGATGAATCATGAAATAAATAAATCAATAAATTATAAAAAAAATAAAACCCCCGCATCCCCATATTGACGGAGGGAATCCCGCATGTGGATTCAATAATTCACGGAAGAGTAGCGCGGGATCTCAACCCTATTTTGCGTATGTGTCATTGAACACGTTCCATAGTATGCACAAAGGTATATAAGCTTTATGTGCGTATATAAAATTGTGATATGTTAATTAGTAATAGATACTCCGAGTTTGCATTCAGATATATGATTTATCGCAAAATCAAAGCAATAGGGCGGTCGAAAATGTTCAAAGAACCAAAACTTGAGGACTTAGAAAAAATGGATGCAAGCACAAACAATAGTTAAACTATTTAAATATTAAAAGTTATTTAAAATTAGAACTTAAACACATGAAAAATTAGAACTTAAACACGCATGAAAAATTAGAACTTAAACACGCATGAAAAATTAGGAAAAGAGACGGATGCATGTGTGCTTATAGGAAAGGAAGGAGGCACGCCGCTTCTACGTCCCTATAATGAGGGGAATTGATGTATTTATTTTTTGTGTTTTCTAGAATAGGAAACCTGGTAGCTCTTGTGACAAGTCCAATTCTTCTTTTATTAGGCACAAAATTGTAGTGGCGATCACATCGATCCTTCAAAGGTTCTTCGATTGTGCTCTTCGAAATGTAACATATCGAATACATGAGGTTCGCGGCTGGTTGCTTGTTTCATTGTGTCCTAACCTTGAAGAAGCCAATTCTCCCACCCCTCTTGCATTGTTTGAACATTCATATTTATTTGATGCACTCTCTTGCCCAGCTTGTGATAAGGTTCAACTTGGATTCCCTTCTAAATCATGATATTGATTTAACCACTCTAGAATTGCCTTTTAACCATGAGGAAATTGATGATGTCATTAAACACCTTCCTCACGGACAAATCACCCGCCCCCGATGGATTCAACAATGAGTTTTTGAAAAAATGTTGGCATCCGATCAAGCATGATTTTAATAATCTTTGTGATGCCTTCTATGGTGAAATGTCTGTTTGAAAAAGTATCCATGGATCTTTTATTACTCTAATTCCTAAATTGGATGGTCCTACTAGAGTCAGTGATTTCAAGCCTATTTCTCTGCTAAATTCTTCTGTCAAGCTGATAACCAAGATCATGCAAATAGGCTTCAATCCCTTATCACAAAACTAGTTCATGCTAGTCAGTATGGTTTTATTAAATCTAGAACCATTCAAGATTGTCTTGCTTGGTCTTTTGAGTACTTGCACCTTTATCACTCCTCTAAAAAGGAAATTGTGATTCTTAAGTTGGATTTTGAGAAGGCCTTTGACAGAATTGAACACCAGGCCATGTTAATTAGAAATTATGAGGAAGAAGGGTTTTGGTACCAAGTGGCTTAAGTGGATGGAAATGATCTTCTCTTTTGGGACTTCTTTTATGCTTCTTAATGGCAGTTCTGGCAAGGTCTTCCATTGGAAAAGAGGAGTTAGACAGGGTGATCCCCTTTCCCCTCTCCTTTTTGTGTTGGCTGCCAACCTGCTCCAAACTATCATGAACAAAGGAAAGAACATGGGTCTTTTTAACCTACCTATTCCTATCCAATATTATGAGGATTTCTCTATTCTCCAATATACCGACGACACTTTAATTATTATGAAAGGATGTGCAAGGCAACCTTTTGCCCTTAAGGCCATTCTTAATTCCTTTGCAAGCTCTATTGGTCTTAAAGTGAAATTTGCAAAATCAATGCTGGTTCCAATTAATCTATCCCAGGAGAGGGTTCAACATCTTGATGCTACTTTTGGCTATGTGAAGTTTTCCTTTCACTTATCTTGGTCTTCCCATGGGTCTCACCAAGCAAAGAGTCAAGGATTTCCGCCTTTGGTCACAAGATGTGAAAAAGAGTTATCAACACTTCTCTCTTTCTAACTCAGGCCGAAAACTACAAATGGTTAACTCTGTTTTCTCCTCTTTGCCTATTTTTTATATGTGCACCTTTCTTCTTCACTCAGCTATTAGAGGGCAGGTTGACAAATTTAGAAAACATTGCCTATGGAGAGGTTCTGATGATAATAATAGGATTAATGCTAAAGCAGCTTGGCCTTTGGTTTCTAGACCTAAGAATCATGGAGGATTGTGTAGTCTTGATCTTAGAACTCAAAATGAAGCTCTCCTCCTCAAGAACCTTCATAAATTCTTCAACAAATCAGACATTCCCTGGGTTCATCTTGTGTGGGAAAAACATTATTCAAATGATAAATTGCCTAGTCATGTAAAAAAGGGCTCCTTCTGGTGAAGGTATATCCTTAAGCTATTGGATAAATTCAAGTGAATGGCTTCTATATCATTTGCATGTGAGCCTCTTGTCTACTTTGGGATGATTATTGGCATGGTCACCAACCAAGTTTACCTTTCTGAATTGCATTCTTTTGCCAAGAGGCCAGCCCATTACTCTTAGAAAATCTACATGTGACCCTAATCTTCTCAATTTGTTTCACCTTCCTCTTTCTATTGAGGCTTTTGATCAATTTGGTCAGCTTGAGGAATTCTTTCAGAAACAACTTTTTTCCAATGGTCTAGACTCATGGACTTACATTTGGGGAAATCTAGCCTTTTCTTCGAGAAAGACTTACACGCACCTTCTTGGAAGCTTTGATGCACCCCCAATATTTAAGTACATTTGGAAATCCTCCTGTCAACCCAAGCATAAGGTTTTCTTTTGGCTTTTGTTTCAAGACAGGCTCAACACTCGTAACATCCTCAAGCGTAAGAATATGTTCTTGCCTTCCTATGATTGTGTTCTTTGAAACTTAAATGGGGAAGAAACTTTAGATCACCTCTTCTTTGATTGTCAAGTTGTCAAAGACTATTAGATCCTCATTGGTTTGACTATTGTTAGCTCCCTTAACTCATTCCAGAGATTTCAGAGTTTCACACAAAAGGTTAATATGAATTTTTTCATGGTAATTGTTATACACATGCGCTGGACGATCTGAAATGATGTCATTTTTAGAGGTATCCCTACTTGCAGCCTACGAGGTCTGGAGCTCTTCAAATGCTTTTTTGCCCGGCTCTTGTGGAGAGTCAAACAAAAATACTTCCCAGATATTGAGTTATGGCTAGAGCACTCTGTGTAATTCTATTCATCTTCTTTTTTTTCCTTCTTTCCTTCTTGATTTTTTTTCTCTTTTCCTACCTTTGTCCTCTTGTACTTTGTACTTGGTTTTTCTTATATGAATAAATTCTAGCAGGGGCTTTTTCATACTTCCTTAGCAAACGGGCATAGGAGGCACAAAAAGCAAAGCATGGCTGCACAACGAGCAAATGGGATTGCAAGGCCAATTTCTCACAGCAAGTTTGTCTGTGCCATCAATACTTTCTCTTAAACCAACACCAAGACAAAAGAGTTTTACTTTCCCTTCTGCACGTGCTCTCAAGATCAATTTTGCCTTAAAGGACGCCCCTACATACATCCTTCTTCACTACTCCTAGTGCATCGGCATGGACCCGCTTGATCATCACCTTCACCGCCAACAACCATCTCCAAGCTCCACATACACCTGTGCACCATAAAAGATATATGTTGCATAACCAACTCACGACTAAGATAGTTCTGCAACCTATTAACTCAAAGCGATTCTCATTGACAATCACTCACCACATACCGAACCATATACATGTACATATTGATCATGTGTTCGCAATTGGTGAGAATATGATATCCATGGAAATTCGGTCATTCAGTGTTGTGCCTTCTGTTCAATGGATGAGATTTTTTTTTTCCCTCTATCGTGTAAGTAAGATCGTACTCCCTCCGTTCCATTTTGTCTAATGCAAGTTAGACTGACATGGTCTTCTAGATTACACTTTGATTATAAATTTGCTTTATATTATATTATTTATATTTATAAACTTATAGTCATTGGATTGGATAGTGTGATTCCTTATAAATCTAATCATATGAAGTTTGTATTATAATAGCTAAAATTATTAGCCTAATTATTGGTTAAAGATTTTTAAATTATAATTTTGATATGTATGTGCGCCACATGAAGTGAAACGGAGGTAGTAAATTAATTTGCTTAAATGGGGAAGGAAATGGGATACGACTATACGAGATTACGAGCGAGATGCTGACTCACCAGAAACTATCTTCTCTTCAGTCCGGTGCTCTGTCTGTTTGCTCAAGGACAAGGACGGAATCCGATAGGATCAAGCTAGGTAGTATGTACGCCGTCCGGCTACCACACCACAAGTGCTTCGCATGAAGGGGCATATAGAAGAGTCGGCATAAAATAACTACTTCACCGATCAGCAATCGTATGATTTTATTTCTTCCAAATGGACGGCTAAACAACCGGACTTTCCATAGCACATAATTTAAACTTTGCAGTTTATTATATGAGTTAACAACCCCAGCTGGTCGGCAAAAATGGCTGCACGCATCAACTCCGTATAGTTTTCCTTGTCAGAAGGTACTATTTAATTTAGATAGATGAAAATGGCTATTGGGAAACATCGTTTATTCGACGTTATATATAATGCATCCTTTTGTTGAGATGAGAGAGAGATGGCGACTTTCTTTTGACGAGTTAATGAGAAATTATACCACACGATCTGCTCTTCCTCCCTCCTAAAATAAATGCATATTTTGTATTTGGAAGAAGTAAACTAATTTTAAATTTAACTAGATTCATATAAATAGTATTAACACATATATGTCATTTTTCGAGCTGCCGAAGGGAGTGTTAGACAAAATTAATTGCTTCAGATCTAATTTTTTTCTCGGCAAAATGACCAACACAAGAGAAAATACAGATTAGTCAAATGAAAAGTTATGCGTCAACCTAAAGACCAGGGTGGTCTAGGGATCCAAAATTTAGATATTCAAAATAAGTGCTTTTAATTAGTAAGTGGTTATTCAAGTTACTAAATGAAGATGGATTGTGGCAAGAATTATTAAGGAACAAGTATATTAAAAATAATATACTAGGTAGTTGTAAAAGAAACCAACAGACTCGCATTTCTGGAAGAGTCGATAAATATTAAAGATACCTTCTTCAAGTTAGGACATTTGATTGTCAAAGATGGGTCACAAACACGTTTTGGGTTGATACTTGGCTGGGCAACAAACCTCTCAAAGATAAGTTCCCTGGGTTGTTTTTAATATTGTATAAGAAGAAAACAAGATACAATAGCTACAGTTTGAGTTCCTCTTTACTAAATATTTCTTTTAGGAGAAATCTGGTGGGGGCAAACTTGTCAAATTGGCTTCATATTGTGGCATCCTTACAACAAGTAAACTTACTATAGGAAAGAGATGTTTTGTATGGGACTTGAAGGACTTTTGGGGGGGGGTTAGAGTAAGTCTATTTATGTTGTATTAATTAACAACGGGGTGATGCAAGATATTTGGCAGACGAAGCTGCCAATGAGAATAAAAAATTTTATGTGGTATGTAAAAATAGGAGTTATTCTAACCAAAGATAACTTGGCTAGGAGAAATTAGAATGGAGATAAACAGTGCTCACTCTGTAATCATCCAGAAACAATTCAACACCTCTTTTTTGATTGCTTCTATGCTAATTTTTTATGGCGCTCTATACATTTACTTTTTGGATTAACACCTCCTATGATTTGTTTCACAATTGGTCTAAGATGGAAAACAAAAAGTATAATATATTGTTATTGACAACAGCATCCGCACTTCTATGGGAAATTTGGATAACAAGGATGAGGTAGTTTTTGACAAATGCAAACCAAAAACTCTTTTTTTGCGTGTATCGTTCGAGGAACACATTGGCTACGTCAATGGGCAATCTTGCATCGACTTGAAGATCTAGAGGATCAATTGATCTCCGTGGCACGACACCTAGAAACGTCGGCTCTAGCTTTCTTCGGTTCCAGTGGTTGGATCTCGCAAAGACATGTTGGTTATGTTTAGTCAAAGACCGTTTTACTTGTTCCGTTTGCTGCGTGTGTGCAGTTGGATGTTTGTTTCAGCCAAACTTTGAGTCGGGCATGGAGCTTGTAATTAATAATTGGCCTGATTCTATCCTCGAATAGATGAAGCCGGATTCTTATCCTTTATTTAAAAAATGTCCAAATAGATTTAGGACCTGATTGATTGGTGCCAATTTTTGCGCGACCAGAATCATGGTAAGACAAAATTATGGCTCACCAAAATTAAGGCTACCAAAGTTAGCAAAAAACTTAGGTGTGCATTTGATTAACTACCAAATCAAAGCAAGCCAATTTTTTTCTTTTATATAGTTTAATAATTTCTAGAGACTTGCCAAAACTTTGACCTTTAGCAATGATGTGTCAATTCTTTGATATGGGTAATGAACAAATTGATGACTTCAAATTTTGGCATACCATCACGTTTTGGTTAGATAAAAATTAGTAGTCAACCAATCAACCTCTTATTGACTATGTGTACGTCTTTTGGGAAGGAGCCAGAATATTTGGTTGTTGTCGCCCAGTATTTGGGAAACGTCGTTTATTCGACGTTATATATAATGCAATCTTTCATTGAGATGACAGACAGATGGCGACTTTCTTTTGACGAGTTAATGGGAAATTATACCACATGATCTGCTTTTCCTCCCTCCTAAAATAAATATATATTTTGTATTTGAAAGAAGTAAACTAATTTCAAACTTAACTAGATTTATATAAATATATAAATATATATATATATATATATATATATTCAAATAGATTTTGGACCAGATTATTTGGGGCTAATTTTTTGCCCAACCAAAATCATGGTAAGCCAAAATTATGGCTCGCCAAAATTGGTTGTCAAAGTTAGAGCAAAAAGCAGGTGTGCATTTGATTGGCTACCCAAATGAAAGCAAGCCATTTTTTTATAGTTTAAGAGCTTTCTAGATACTTGGCGAAACTTTGACCATAAGCAATGATGTGTCATTTCTTTGGTACGAGTAATGAACAAATTGATGAGCATGGTTTTGGTTGGATGAAATTAGTAGTCAACTAATCAGACTCTTATTGACCTCTCGAAAATGGCATGTAAATTAGTAGTCAACCAATCAATCAGATTAATAACTTGCCCTGAAATGGCACGATGCATTGTCACCCGTTCGTACTACTAGTTTATTTTTTTTTATATGTTTGTTTCTTGGCAAAATTTGTCACAGGAGACTTTGAAAGTGGTGTGATTTTGCTTTGAGGACACCGAAAGTGGATTCCTTTCTTTGAAACACACATTTGTTTATTTAAATTTGCAAGAACACACCAAGACGATTATTTTAACATTTCCAAGCCACTTTGAGAGAGAACGCTGGGAGATAACTGCTTTGCCCTTGGCTCGATTGGGACCGACCCGACCTGACCCGACCCGACCATTCCAGCTCCAACCGCTCTAACCCAACTACTTCTCACGTTCCCACTCCAACCGCTCTCACTCCTCACTCCCCCATCTCCCATTCCCCATCCACCTCCTGTTCCCATCTCCACAGTGAGCGCAGCGACGACGCGACATTTGCTGGTGCGGCGGCACGACCTCTTCGTCATGCTTGATGGCGACAAACTCGGGCGGCGATTCTTCATCGCCTGCATCTGCACAGTAGGGAGCGAGAGATGGGCAAGCACTTTGCACGTTCTGCAAGACAGCGACCGTGGTGGAGCGGACCTCCCAAACTACGAACAATCCAATGAAGCGGTTCTATACTTGCAAAAATCAGGACTGGGTAAGTTCATTCATTGATTTGGTCAATTTGGGTGGTTTCAATTTTGGTCTAGGGTTCATCCGTGCCATCTGTTCTTGTTCCATTAGCAGGGTCGCACACAATCTAATTTCTTCATGTGGAAGCCAGTCTGATCAGGTGAAGACATGGACACTGAAGAATTGATGGATGACATCAGGGGGATTTGCCAAGATTTGATGAACCTGAGCGGTCAAGTGTCGACCATATGAGGGGGATGCGCCAGGCTCCAGGGTGGTTGAGTTTGGCTGGTTTAGTGTTGTAATTGAACTTTGTTGCCATGTGTATGTTGTTGTATAAGAATGATGCATGTACTTGAATGGCATGGCAACTTGGATTGTAATTTGTTATGAATGGAATGAAATGCAGTTATCTTTCTGAAATTGCCAAGCACAACATATTATCATGATAGCACCAGTTCAATCCCAAATTGCTTGTTCATTCACTGCTAGTTCATTACATAACAAGTACCAAGTTCAAATCCAAAAGAAATGCCACAAAGGCACAAAAGCTACGTGCTTGGTTCATTACATCACAATACCAAGTTCAAATCCACACAATTTCCACAAAGGCACAAATGCAAGGATTCCATCAGCCATGGAATTGCTACAAAAGCGCAAAAGGAAAGCAACCACTGATCTTGCAACCGACGGATCCATCCTAAAAGAAGAAGAAAAAAAGCAGATCGATGCTAAAGGAGCTCAAAGCGGATGTGATTCTATCGCAAATCGGCAGAGTTAAGGCAGCAAAATCGAACCAACCGAAGGTAAAGGAAAGCAAACTAACCCTTTTGGGATCCTGAATCGAGGAGCCTTAGGTGGAGACCCCGGGCACTGCGACCTCTTCGTGGTAGGGACGTCATCTTCGTCGTCGTGTACTTCTTTAGCCCATCATGACGCACAGTGAGGGGGGCTGGAGGTTACAACGGCGACGCGATGTGGATTCGAGGGATGGCGGCGGCGGATGAATCGAATGATTGGGGAACGGGTTGCTGAAACCCTAGCGGTTGGGTTAGAGTGGTTGGAGCTGGAACGGTCCGGTCAGGTCGGGTCGGGTCGGCCCCAAACGAGCCAATGGCAAAATGGTCAGCTCGCCAACGTTCTCTCTCCAGGACAGCTTGGAAATGTTAATGTCGGTGTTTTGAGAACCGGGGTATCCCAAGAACCGGCAATAATTTTATAAGCTGTGCGCTCCCCACCAGATGGCGTGTGCGTGATGGAGACGAAGGGTTTATCCTGGTTCAGGCCATGGGGCCCTACGTCCAGCAGTTGCGACTTCTCGTATTACCTAGCACCAATGTGCACGGGAACCAAAGCGGTTACAAGCAGATTTGGGGATGAAGGAGAGCTTCAACCCCGGGATTTGAGATGGCTAAGTGTGAATACCTAAAGAGTCGATTCATTTTCCTGTGCTATTACTCTCCCTTTTATAGTAGAAAGGAGAGATAAAATGTACAATACGTGTCGAATACATGTGTCAAGGTGTCTCTTCGTCCGTACCCTTTGGCGGTGCATGTCCGAGCCCCCGCCTCGGGTGTCCTGGTTGAGTCTTTGTCTTGTGGACGCGTCGCCCTGGGTCGTCGTGGCACGTGTCCTTCACCGGACGGTGAGCCCCGAGGACCCGAGGGGGTCCCTCGAATCTCGCATGAAATCGGCTTATCTTGGAAAGCGTCGAGGCTGCGTGTCATCACCCCGAGGGCCATCGGATACGTGGCGGGGAGGTGGAACGTTTAGCGGATGAAAGGCGATCATGGTTTCCCGCGGCGCGGTGGTGTGTGAAGTAACTGCTCCCTTTACGTCCCATCAATGGGGGACGCGATGAGATAACGGGGCAGGCGGATCGACAGTGGCAATCGATTGCCCTGCCGCGTAGCCCTGTGAAGCAGAGGCATTAAATGCGGCTGCCCCCCACTACCCGGCTGGTATTTCTAAGGTGCGCCCGGGGCCTCCTGCCCTCGGGCGGCGTGGAGACAATTTATCCCGGGGGCTCCTACCCTTGGGCGAGGCGGAGGTCCTGCGCCCGAGGTCCTCCGCCCCGGGCGAGACGGAGATCAGCCCCGGGGGCTTCGTCCCCGGGGTGGCGGAGATTGCGTCCCAGGGGCTCCCTGTCCTCGGGTAAGGAAATAGCCGTGGTGCGGGTAGGTTTGTTGGGTTAATACCCTTTGGCAGGGGCCGAACTGGGCCGTGTAGCCACTGATTCTACCAAGCCTGGCATGGTGGTTACCTTTGGTCCTTCTTCTCCACACTCTTGATGACTCCAACAGCGCCCGTATTGGGCTATTTCGATGTTTCCCTGGGCCGTTATGGGCCAAGCGACGGGTCATCAGCCCATTAGTCAAGTGTTTGTAGACGGGCCGTCAGGGGCCGCTTAGCGGGCCGAAAGGTGTTATGCTTATTGATTCCTCCAAGCTTGTACATTAGGCGGCCAGCGGTCGATCCTCTCTTTCTAGCTGGCTTGCAGCCTAGGTCGCGTCCTGGGTCATTTGGCCTGGTGTTGGTTTTGGGCCAAATCCCTTCTAGGGTCTATGGGCCGCATCGTCCTTCTTGGGCTAGAATTGTTCGTGGGTCGATTATTTATGCCCCCGACAGTTAAAATAATCGTCTCGGTGTGTTCTGGCAAATTTACAACAAACGAATATATGTTTCAGCAAAGAAAAGAGTCCACTTTCGGTGCCCCTCTACAAAATCACCACTTTCAGTGTCTTGCGGCAAATTTTGCCTTGTTTCTTTATGTCGCCACCAAACTCTATTGATCGAAATGGTAGACTGGTATGGTAGCGCGGCATTGACACGTTCCGATCACAGTAATTTTATATTTCGTACACTTGCCCGTGTTGTGAATTATAACAGTTTGATTTGTCATAAAAAATAAATAATAAAAAATGTTTCATGCTGTTAATCGAAGCTGGTTCACGCTGCTTCGACAGAAACTTGTGCCTGTCGGACCCTGTTGTCTGGTTCCTGAGTGAGTTGGCATAGTGGAGGTGTGGGACATGCATATGCATGGTCTGGCAGTGAGCACTCACATGGCCGGACTACACAACACATGTACGCTAGTTTATTTTTTTTTTTGAAACTACATGTACGCTAGTTTAGCTAAGCGGCGAAAGGGCCCCTTTCTGGCTGGAATCATGCACGCTAGTGTACGAGCGGCACACAAGGTGGTGTGTACGAGCGGCACACAAGGTGGTGGTGCTAGGTGCAAGCATGGCCCGGGCCCGGGCCCGGCCGCCCAAGATCGATGGATGGAGTCCACCCGTCCGTCGTCCGTCCGAGAGACAACGGGACGGGGGCAAAAAGGAGGCCGGGGCCCGGGGCAAGGGTAGTGGTCGGTGGAGTGGAGCCCCTCGCGTCGTCGCGCTCCGTTCCTCTCCGCCCAACATGTGTCCACGCATCATGCAAAAGACCGGCCGGGGCCGCGTCAGGGGATAGGAAAGGTGTGGCGGCGTGCGCGCATGGGCTCGGCGCCGCGCGATACTGTGGCCTGGAGCCGGTGCGCGCCGCACTGCTGCTGCTCGTCGCCGGCCCGCGCGAACGAATGGCTGTACCCCTTCCACGGCTCCCCCCGCTGCTGCTGCTGCTGGTCGGTGTGGTGCGTGCTCTGAAAAGTCGTGCCGCGGCGCGCGAGGTCGCTGGTGGTAGCAAGTGCGCTTACCAAACCCGCCGCCCGGCGTCCCAACCACAACCAGGCAACCAGAACCAGCCCTGGCCCAACGCCCATCCACGGTTCCGGGAGACTCGCCGCGCGCGTGACGTGCATCGTGGAGGGTTGACTGCATAGAGGGTTGACTGCATCTGCACTGCACTCTGCACGTGAGGGCTGTTGGTTGTGACTTGGTTGCGACTCGATCGACTGCGGCGGCAGGCGACGGGCGACCGGCGACCGGTGACCCGGGGTTTTGCGCTTGCCCGGCCGTCCGGACGGCTGCGGGTCTGATCGTCTACTTGAGCCGGTTTACCAGTACTGTACGAGTCCGCGGCTGCGCGCGGCCGTCCTTACTGCATGCCAATGCCATTACCTACCAGGCCTCTGGGTCGTTCGTTGGTCGACGATCAGGACCAGAACAAGCATTTTGTTGGCATATTTTTCTTTTTAATTCCAGCCTCGACGACCAGACCTTCAATTTGGGTCTGTCTGACTGCCGGCTGCAGTCAGACTGCAGAGCATCCGAGAACGCTGCTACACGTTTCAGACTTGCACGAGAGCGAGCGCATGTGTGAATTGTGATGATGACGACGTCGTCGTTGCTTCTCCCTGGATCGTCGTCTCGCATCGTCCCGTTGCACGGTGGTAGGATTGGTTCTGTGGATTGGTGCGCGTCTTGGTTAAGTTTTTTCGCCGTTTCTAGAAAAACATGTCAAGGACGGTCACAAAATGATTGGTTCCGGAATGGATATCTTACTTTCGATTCAGTTTCTGGTGTGGGCGTAAAATGGTCGTCGACCGTGAATGTGTCAACACACGCGGACACGTTCGATTCAGTTTCTGGGTTTTCTTTTGTGGGTGTACTATCCGATACGTATTGTATCGGATACTGGTACAGTAACATATACTGGTATGATATGTGACATCATGTCGACAGCTGCTCAGTGTCAATCACGTCGTAATCACACTGCTCAGTGCTCAGTAATAGTACTGGATAATCTATAGCTAGATACGGATAAACATTACATAGGCCATGGTGCGTCTCGATCGATCGATCGAACAGTTCTCCGAAGCAAAGCAAGCACGCGCGTTTGACGTTTGGAGTAGTTTTGGCTGGTTCTCCCTGCCGTGTACGCAGTTAGTAACCATGCATGACGACGTACATGCATACTCGTGTCAGTATTTCCGTTCTGCGATTACCGCGCTGACGTGGTCTTACTTGCCGACTGCGGCGGTGCTTGAGTACTCGTACATGTAGCTTTCTCATGGTTTGGTGGCGATAGTGACAGCAGGTTAAGTTTTTATTTCTAGTTACCGTGACGTCGCCTTTGTACCGGGCCTCAGGCGAATGATGAAACGAAAGTTAACCTTTCAATCAAAAAAGAGAAAAGACAGAAAAAACGAACCGAAAGTTACTTTCTGACAAAGGGTCTCTCAGCTCCAATCCGAGAAGAGACCAGCAAAAACATGTCGATGACGCATTCAACGGGAAAAGAATACAAGAACAATGGCACCAGAAGAATTAAGCTGATGATGCCCCGCTTGCGAAATGTTTATGCCCAACTATGCTATTTTTTTTTTTTTTTTTTTTTGACAAAGGACTGTGCCACCTTGATCATTGAGGAGAGGACACGTGCCGTCGTCCTCACAAGCACGAAGTACACGTACGTAAGTATTATCGGCGTTGCAGTTTCGTCCAATGATGGAATGAATCACATCGATGGATCCCCATCCTTTTCGTCCAACAACATCAGGCAAGAGATCGATCAGGTCACTAATTAATTAATAATATAAATAAACGAATCTACCATGTGATTAACGACACGCGATATACCGTACGTGTACGTGCGCCCTAACAGATGTTGCTTGCAGCATGCTTGGCAACCGGTGGGTCAAGATTGACGAAAACGTGGTTGGGGCCTGGAGACACGCGCGTTATAACTTGCAGTAATATAGCAGTCCAAGGATCTTACGTTCCAATTGGATACAGGGTATGTTTAGAGTTTTATAAAAGAGTAAAATCCATCAACGCCCCTAAATTTAGAAACAAGTATCGGCATGCCCGAGAGCATTCGTGAATTGAATGCAGGTGGGGATCTAAAATATACATCCAGATTCTTAAACTTGGCAAAGTGTGTCATCTAGCTCCCTAAACTTGGTAAGGGGGTATTATTTAGGTCCCAAACTCCCAAAATCTACATGTTGCAACATGGGTGAACCAAAAACGTCAAAACGATTTATAATTTGGAACTAGAGGGAGCATGTGACAAGCTTCCAATTATATGGACGACGGCAAGCTGGAGGCTGGATTGAGCTAGTAGGTGCTGACCGGTGGGAACAGTCACGTCGTCATAGTGTATTTTAGTGGGAACGGTCACGCGTCAGTATTACTTTCCAACAGGCTCCCCTACGTGATAATCACCGTCGAATGAACCCAATCACCCAGTCTTTATACCTATTGCAACCCTCGCGTCGTCTCCCCGGGAGGCGACTCGGTGGGCTCAAGGCCCGGCGCCCAACCTCCCCCCGACCCCGGCCGGCCCGGCCGCCGCGCCGCGCCTCCCCGGGTGGTGGGGCCCCCTCCCTTCCCTACCTACCTCCTCCCTCCCTCTGCCCCCTACCCCTCCACCCCCCAGCCCATCCTCTCTTCGTCGTCGTCAGCGCCTGGGCGCGGCGGCGGCCACCGGCAGATCCGGTCCCCCCGTAGGCGGATCCGGGGGCCCATGGCCGGGCGGCGGCGGCGGCCGCCTAGGGTTTCGGTGGCGGCCGGCCGGCGGGGATGCTGTGTGTGCGGCAGGAGGTGAGGCTAGCGGCATGTGCATCTTGTCTTCTTCTTGGCCCGATCCGGCGCCTGGGTGGTCGGGTGCATGGCGCTTTGGGTCTCACAGGGTTCCTCGGTGAGCGAGCTCCCGCGGTCGAGCCGCCCGGTGGAAACCGGGCGCGGGGAAGTTTCGAGGCAGTCTGTGGGGGGCTCCCGGTGAGAGTGATGGCTTCGCCAGATTCATGCTCCCGAGGTAGAGCCGCCTGTGGAGGCCTCGGCCGTAATCAAGACGAAGACGATGACAAAGACGAAGATGGCGCTGGCGTGTGGCTGGTGGACGCACAAGCAGTGGGGTGATTGCTGGTTTTCGGCATATCGTCTTGACAGTGGGGGTGGCCGACGCAACTTTGCGGCTGCGGTGCGCAGCTGACGCGTTGATGCCTTTTTGGCGAGGTCTCAGCAGGATGACTGGCAGCGACGACGGTGGCGACGTCCTGGAATCCGGGCCGATGTCTGAACTGGGGTCTTTTGGGTGAAAGCCTGGCGACGGCGACGCCTACGGGTGCCGTTTTCCCTGATGGGGGCGTCGCATCCCTAGTGTTTCCACAGGTGAGAACCCGGTCCGTTTGGACGAGCGACGGCAGCGTTCCGAACGTTGTACCCCTACTGAAGGCGTTGCTGTGGAATTAGACTAGGCTACGTTCTCTCCGGACTTATCTTCTTGGGGTTATCGTTTCTCTCTATTGCTTGGTGTGTTTCTTTTACCCCTGTAGCAGTCTGATGCAGGCGGACGCATACTTCGCGCGTGTTGTTGTAAACTCTATCACTCTTATTATAACCAAAGCCAGGAAACCGGATCTTTCAGAAAAAAAATGAATCCAATCATCCATGTGTACCGGACTACCGGAACCGTGTACGTATGGAGTTGGAGAATAGAGACCAGGCCAGCAGGCACGCCTTGATCGCTAGCTCTTTGCATTTTACGCCCATGCCGCCGCCGCCGACGACTGCTAATATAAGCATGTGGTTGAGGTCGAGCAGCAGAATGCAGAAGCTTTTTTTTTTTTCCTCCATGCACATGGGGGCATTGCACCTACTACAAGCTATACGCATGCCGAGCAACAAAGAGCATATATGCACTTCCAATAATCTTCCATGGATTCGTGACATACATACATACATACATAGCGGAAAAAAGGGACGCCGTTCACCCAAGTCATTGCATATTTGCATTGCACAAGAAGCTAAGGCTACGCGCGTCGTCGTCAGTGATCCACTCACTCACTAATCGGAAACGGCCATGACTACCGGTGGGTGCAATTCAAAAAGATGATGTGTGGCCGGCCGAATGCTACTCCTACACACTACCAC
The DNA here is from genome assembly GCA_015847255.1 of Hyparrhenia diplandra. Taxonomy (NCBI): domain Eukaryota; kingdom Viridiplantae; phylum Streptophyta; class Magnoliopsida; order Poales; family Poaceae; genus Hyparrhenia; species Hyparrhenia diplandra. Next base: position 206,206 of record JADLZK010008388.1, read on the forward strand.
TTCTCTCCAACATCTAGTTATCCACCTTTATTCCACACCGCCACTAGGAAGGCTATGTCCAAAGTAGGATGCATATAGTGGAGAGCGAAGCGCATTGCGCATGCAGCAGTAGGTGCGTGCAAGAAGATATGTATCATATCACTGTTTCAGTGTTGATTATTGCAATCCTTTTAATTTTCCCTTTCTGGTAGACGACGACATCGCTGATCCACGGCTACAGATAACCAAATCCAAAATATTTCACCAACTAAACACGCCCTAAGGTGTCCCTCTCCTTCCCGTTGTGTTGTTTGGAGTGTCGGTGTGGTCTACATCGTGAGGAAAGCTGAAAGCACATGCATGGACCGGTTGAAATTTGTGGGACGGGGGCGGTCTCTTCAGTGGGCATTTTGTGCATTACTTTTTGGCCGTTTTGGTGCTTCCAGTGCATGCGAGCAAATGGAGATAATCCTTCACCTTATGCTTGAAGCCTTCAACGATATGTGGTGTGGCTGAAGATCAGTAGTAGAACATTCTCGACCTTTTTCAATCCTCGGAGCCAGGAAAGATCGCCAAAAATCAGGTAGTGGGATATGTAGTAGTGGATTATATATTCGGCATGATTCGAGGGCGTTTCTTTAGAAAAGCACCAGCATTATCGGATAAAGAATTCAGTGGCCATGCGTTTTGCCTATGGTAGTGTAGGGCAAAAGGAGCACCAGGGAGACGTGGATTTTGGACATTTGCAACACAATAATGCATTATACATGCAGCTTTTCTCTATATAATTACCATATTAGTGTTCCCTTCCTTTCGTCACGTTTGGTTTCTCGTCGGAGTGCACGTGTCTTCCAGTTTCATGTTTTATCATTATAATAATAATAAATAATGGCTAAACCTACAACGTAACCCCTTGATGTTAAATGCGTGTCAATCACCAGCTGATTAATAAGCTCGGCTTTGTTTGGGTGATTGTTTCTGTGGTCGATAAACCGGCTGATGATCTGTTGTGAGCGAAAGAAAAAACACGGTACCATGGTTGGCTTTTCTTGATATGTGTCTAGGACCAGGCTTTCCTGTAGCAGTCAGGTATGCGCACAGATAATAAGCTCCAAGTCATAAGAATTCGCCGAAGAGCATCAGAAGCATTTTGTTGGCATTAATCAGGAAACTAAAAACTTCTCCATCCTATACCAACTTCCCCGATCCAGCTGGCTTCTTGAGAATGGTAGCTAGCAAGATCGTCCGCAATCTAGCAGTCATGTCCTCGTGACATCAGTTACAGGAAATATATGAAAGACCCCAACAATGATTGATTGGCATGGGAACCTGCTTGTAGTCTCTAACAAGGTACAACAACTTGCCTGATCGAGAGAGAGAGAGAGAGAGTACGTGTCCTTCAGTCAAATTCTATCAACCACTCCTCCGTTTAACAACCGTAGATAAGTAGTAGGAGTATTCCGCACAACTACAATTGATCAATCATTATCAGAACATACCAACATGTTGGTAGGTTATTGGTAAAATTTCTATCCTACCGACCTTAGGTGAGGTGAGGTGAGGTGAGGTCAGTTTCGCCGCCCTCAGGGTGGCCTTTTTGTGTAAAACCTGTCCAGTGAAGAACAGAACAGTGAGCACCTACCAGCATTAATTCCACCTGCTCCTAATCCTAGTTACTCCTAATACTAACTGCAGTTACTTTACAGACCTGATCATCATCTCAGTCGGCGTGACACTAATTGCGCTTGATGTGCTTTTGTGCAGCCAGCGCAGGTACGGTGATTTGACACGATGACAGCACGGTTAGTGCCTGCCTGTCCCTTTGTTTAGCCTTTTGCCGAAAGAAAAGCATGATGGTCGATCACACACAGACACAGTGGCGAGGCAGCAACCATCAACCACCAACGGCAGGGCAGAAAAAGAAAACCTAGAAAGCGTCGTTTCAGAGGGCAGGGCAGGGCAGGGCAGGAATTTGCTGAATCCGCCATCGCTTTCGCTGAGTGAGCTTTACTTGCTCTGTCTTGAAGGAGAAGCGTTCAGAAGGCAGCGGCTTCGGCCGATGCGGGGCCGTAAAATGCGTCGATTTGGGCCGTTTTCGTTGGAGGAGGATCGATCCTCGTGGCGCCAAAAGGATTTGTGCCAGAAGTGAGCCCGTGGTAATGTTTTTTTTTTGAGCAACGTGAGCCCATGGTCATGTGGCCAGGCTTCGGTGACCTTCTGGGTCAAGCGGTCCATGGGCCCCGCAGCAGTATTGCAGGCCTTATCCGGCAAGCGGTCAGGTGCAGAAGTTGGGCCAGGACAGGCTGAATACAAATCGGGCGGTGGACGGGATGGGGAAGCCTGATGGGCCGGGAATAGATGGGGCTGCCGCCGCCGGTGGAGAGGCGGGAATAGATGGGCTGACAGGGCCAGGAATGGGATGGGGCTAGTTGCCGCCAGTGGGCTCACGTTATGTTCCAAACAGCCCACAGTCCGAGCCAACATGGGCTTTTTTGGTGACAAAGGGCGGATTTCGTGGGCTCACATTTTGTTCTGAACAATTTGACTCTCAGTTTTTCTCGTAGCCTGAAAGGTTTTGACTTCTCCGCCAGCATTAAATTCAAAAGCTCACAATTTTTTCTTCTTTTTTTCCTATTTTTTTTTTTCTTCTTCTCTTCATTCATGGTCACTGTTGCTGCTCTCGACCTGATGGGTTCGGTATCGTCAACTTTTGCCACCTGCTTATTCAGCCAATGGAAGATATTTATTTATTTATTAGTCACCGATTCTAGGGGTTTGACTTTCTTCATTACTCTTTTCAATATTTTATACAGTAGAAAAATAGTGTACAGTTTCCAGCACGTGTGGCATTACCTGGCTTTAATTTGCTAAAGAGATCAGGATGCTCAGATGATGGGGGCACCTCAATTCTTCTATGAATTTCAGCTAATCATGGTTTATCCAAAATTAGGTTAAGTGCCCTACTTTTCATCAGTAGTTTAGTGTGAATCTGATGGTAGAGGGTGACAAGAATGTCACCTCGCAGGAAATCAAACCTGATCCATCCATCCACACATGCATCATCCATCTACACAAATAAGCTTGCCC